>CAUYRH010063438.1:0-34424 GCA_963574655.1 Perodicticus potto | reverse complement strand
CACCCTGGATAGAGTGCTGTGGCATCACAGCTCACAGCAACCTCCAATTCCTGGGCTCAAGCGAGTCTCTTGCCTCCACCTCCCAAGTAGCTGGGACTACAGGCACCCACCACAACACCCGGCCATTTTTTGGTTGCAGCCGTCATTGTTGTTTGGAGGCCCGGGCTGGATTCAAACCCGCCAGCTCAGGTGTATGTGGCTGACACCTTAGCCCATTGAGCCTCAGGCACCAAGCCAAGAACACATATTTTAAAATATATTCAGTGTTGGCTTGGCGCCCATAGTTCAGTGAGTAGGGCGTCGGCCACATACACCAAAGCTGGTGGATAGAGCCCAGCTCAGGCCTGCCAAACAACAAAGACAACTGCAACCAAAAATTAGCCCTGTGTTGTGGCGGGCGCCTGTAGTCCCAGCTACACGGGAGGCTGAGGCAAGAGAATCACTTAAGTCCAAGAGTTTGAGGTTGCTGTGAGCTGTGACACCATGGCACTCTACCCAAGGCAACATAGTCTCAATAAATAAATAAATGAATAAAAATAAAAAAATAAAATAAAATGTATACAGTTTTGTTACTTAGGAAGATTTCCTTGTTAAGGCTATAAAGTTGACTTTCCAGGTATTTGAAGTGCTTAAAAATCAGCTATGTTAAATTTATGAGAAAAGTTTAAAACATTAAAAAAAAACCCTTATATTAACTAAGTTTGTAAGTGGACTGATTAATTAGAGGTGTTTAGTCTTTTCAACGTGAGTTAACTGAACATTAATTTCAGGAAAAATGAGAGTGATTATTCTTAGTTAATACAAAACCCACTCAATTTATAAATAGAATGACAAGAATCTTATGGTAAAATCAAAAATTGGCAGGGAGCCTTGGGCGGCGCCTGTGGCTCATCGAGTAGGGCTTCGGCCCCATATACCAAAGGTGGTGGGTTCAAACCTGGCCTCCACTGAACTACAAAACAGAAAAATATCCGGGCGTTGTGGCGGACGCCTGTAGTCCCAGCTACTCGGGAGGCTGAGGCAAGAGAATCGCCTAAGCCCAGGAGTTGGAGGTTGCTGTGGGCTGTGTGACACCACGGCTCACTACAGAGGGCGATAAAGTGAGAGCATGTCTCTACAAAAAAAAAAAAAAAAAAAATTGGCAGAGAGCCAACTATGTGAGCTATGATCCCATCAATGCATTTTAATACAGAAAAATGTAAGGTAGACAAATTAAAATCACTCTTAGTCCAGTGTCAACCATCAACATGTTGCGTGTTACTTTCTCAGTAAGCATCCAAAGGTGTTTCATTTGTGCCATGGCATCATCAGGGCTTCAAGCGATTTTCCTCCCTCCTCCCACCTAGTGGCTGGGACTACAGATGTGGATTACCATGCCTGGCTGATTTTCTTTTCTTCTTTGTTTTTAATTTTTAGTTTAGGAAAGTCAGTATTAATTCAAAATCCAAGTAACTATAAACAGTCCTTTCTACACACAGACTATGCTCATGTGTTTAAAACTAATCTCATATTAGCAGTTTCTGTTCATCTCTCTTACAGATGAACCTTTCCACTTCAGTAATATGGTGGACTAGCTTATTCAGGCAGACCTCCCAGTGAAAACTGCTAAAATTTCTGGGGGGAAATACACTTTTTAATTTCTCAGCAATACACTGAGAAAAGAGTAAGGAAATACCAGGCCCAAAACTAAGATGAATTAGACATAGATGGAGCTTGCCCTGGGGATATTTTCTGATCCCAGAGGGTTAGAGAAGTAATTTTTTCAGCTTTGAGGACAAGGTGCACAAAAGTCTAAGCCCAAAGCCCATGCACAGAGGGAGTCTAAAGAGGGTGCTTTCTGTATTAAGATCTTTCCATGGCTTGGCACCCATAGCACAATGGTTACACCGCCAGCCACGTACACCACAGTTGGTGGGTTTGTACCCAGCCCGGTCCAGCTAAACAACAATGACAGCTGCAGCAACAACAAAAGAAACAGCCGGGTGTTATGGCGGGCGCCTGTAGTTCCAGCTACTAGGGAGGCTGAGGCAAGACAATCACTTAAGCCCAAGAGTTTGAGGTTGCTGTGAGCTGTGATGCCACGGCACTCTGCCCAGGGTGACAGCTTGAGGCTCTGTCTCAAAAAATAGATATGTATAATAATAATTTTGAAGTGTACCCTTGCATTGTGCACATTTGATCCCACCAAATGCCCTCCCTCCTCCCACTGATTGCCCTCCCCTGTCCCTCCCTGCCCCTGCCTCTCCTCTCCTTGCTACATATTCATTTTACCATTTGTATGAATGTGTGTTTATATATTGTTTTCCTAATAGTATTGAGTACATTGGATACTTTTTTTCCATTCTTGAGATACTTTACTAAGAAGGATATGTTCCAACTCCATCCATATAAACATAAAAGATATAAAGTCTCCATCTTTTCTAACAGCTGAATAGTATTCCATGGTATACATATATGGAAGATCTTTCCATATGAAGTTGGGAGTCTAAAACTTATCCCCTCAGGGTAAGGTGAACAGGAAATGACCTCCCACTTTATCCTCACTTTGCAGGAAGAGTATTGTCTTAGCACTAATCACAGCTCCAGGGGAAAATCCCTCCCCAGAAGTTATAAGCTCCCCTCAAATGGGTTTTCAGTTCAAATTCACAGCTAGGGTGGTTACAAGAAACATCAAGCTGAGCAACAAGGTTGATTACAAGAAGCCAACCTCAGAATTTAGCTGGAGCTCTAGCCTAGAAATACAACCAAGTGTCTTACGGAAGAAAATGCAAATCTTTTCTGGAAGAACTGCATCCTTAGGCCTCCGGGAAGCCCCAAAAGTACTTTTCGAGTGTAACAAATACCACACACCCACAGACCAACCAGTGAGCACATGTGACACCATAATATCATTACAGACGATGAAAAAGCTTCAAGTACGGTGTGAATGACCAAAGTGACACAAAATGAGCACAAGATGTTGGAAAATGGTGCTTATAGACTTGGGGAACACAGGCTTGCACAAATCTTTAGTTTGTAAAACACACAGTGTCTGGTTAGGCATGGTGGCTCAGCTTATAATCCTAGCATCTGGGAGGTTGAAGGAAGAGGATCACTTGAAGTCAGGAGTTTGAAACCAGCCTAAGCAAGAGCAAGACCCCATTCCTACTAAAATTAGAAAAATTAGCTCGGCATGGTGGCACATGCCTATATAGTCCAACTCTGGATGCTGAGGCAAGAGGATCACTTGAGCCCAGGAGTTTAAGGTTGCTGTGAGCTAGGATGATGCCACTGTCCTCTAGCCTGAGTGACCCAGTGAGGATCTCTCAAGAAAAAAAAAAGTCTGCAAAGGGCAATAAAGTGAAATGTAATCAAATGATATACATCTGCATCCAACATTACTGGGCACTCTCTAAGAGCCTGACAACATGCTAAACGTGTGTCTGCATTGTGTCCCGAAATGAAACAAGAACTCCAGAGGACAAGAATGAGGCAGATGCAAGATTCAAATAATGATTTAGAAATATCCAGAACTGTTAATGTTCCCAGCATTTTGGAAGACTGAGGTGGGAGGATGGTCTGAGGCCAGCAGTTCAAGGCTACCGTGAGCTATGATCATACTACTGTACTCCAGCCTGACAAAGTGAAGCACCGTCTCTCACACACACACACACACATGCATGCATATATATTTGTATAATAGCTTATATATTTTATATATATACATATATAATAACTAAATAATACCTATCTATAGCCTCAAGAAACTCAAAGCTCAAAGAATACACTTAGGTATTCACTTAGATTACAGTGAACATTTTTTGTTTGTTTGTTTGTTTTTATTTTTTTGAGATAGAGTCTCACTCAGTCAGGCTGGGGTTGAGTGCTATGGCATCACAGCTCACAGCAACCTCACACTCTTGGGCTCAGGCAATCCTCTTGCCTCAGCCTCCCAAGTAGCACCCACCACACCATCCAGCTATTTTTTAAGACAGAGGCTCAGTCTTTTACTCAGGCTGGTCTCAAACTCCTGAGCTCAAGCAATATCTACTGACTTCAGCCTCCCGGAGTGTTAAGATTACAGGCATGAGCCACTGCGCCCAGCTTACAGCAAAATATTTAAAAATAAAAAAACTAACCAGGTGCAGTGGCTTATGCCTGTAATCCTACTGAAAGCACACAGTGGGAATGAGATGGAGTCTGTCAGGCAAGGGCAGACACGACACAGCTGGTCTGGGTGGTTCAGGTCCTGCTTGACCTTCACCCCCAGTCTCCCAGTCTTATTGTTTTGTAAATTTAACTCCCACCCTAAAGATATCTATCTTGAATAGTTTAGGTGGATTGATTTAGAAGATTAACTTTAGAATTGAAATGTTCTTTTGGGTCATGGGTTATACTGATCATTGTTTACTGTGAGTTATGGGTTCTGCCTATTATGGTTTAAGATAAAGGTTAATATGGTCTTCACTATGAATGTAAATGTATAAAACTGTAATGTTGGAAATGGAAGAACAGAACAGTCTTGAAGAGGCTACTCACACTGTCCTCCGGATTCTCAGCATTCTGACAAATAATGTTTAGTGGACCTATCCCCATGTCTGCATATTGGCTGACAGTGACAGGTGGCCAGAACGTCCTTGTCCAATAACACTGGCACTCTGGGAGGCCGAAGTACGTGGATTGCTTAAGCTCAGGGGTTCAAGGCTAGCCTGAGCAAGAGCGAGAAATCTGTCTCTACTAAAAATAGAAAAATTATCCAGGTGTTGTGTCAGGCACCTGTAGTCCCAGCTACTCAGAAGGGTGAGATAGGAGGATTGCTCTAGCCCGGGTGACAGAGCAAGACTCTTTCTCAAAAAAAAAAAAACATTAAAAAATTAAGAAATAAAATCATAATAAAAGTGATCAGAGAATAAAAGGAGGGCCAATTGGACTAATAGCTGACTCTCAACAAGCAACACCGAAAGCCAGAAGACAAAGAAATGATATATTCAAAGTGCTAAAACAGTTAGTTAGAGATGGTGAGTCAGCACATAAAGGTAGGTTTGGCATCACCAATCATTAGAGAAATGGAACTCAATACTACAATGAGATATCGCTACATACTACTAGAATGGCTGAAATTAAACAGACTGACCAGACCAAGAATTGGCAAAGTGTAGAGGAATTAACACCCTCATACACAGTTGGTGAGAATGAAAAATGCTGCAAGCACTTTGGAAAATACTTGTGCAGCTTCTTAAAAAGTTAAACATACTCCCATCATATGATCCACTCCTAAGTATTTACCCAAGAGAAGTGACAGTCTCCAAACAGGTGCATGAAGAAATGTATTTGTAGGCTTGGCACCTATAGCTCAGTGGTTAGGGCACTGGCCACATACACCGGGACTGGTGGGTTCAAGCCTATCCCAGGCCTGCTAAAAACAACGACAACTACAACAAAAAAAATAGCCGGGCACTGTGGTGGGCACCTGTAGTTCCAGCTACTTGGGAGGCTGAGGCAATAGAATCACTTGAGTTTGAGGTTGCTGTGAGCTGTGATGCTACTGCACTCTACCGAGGGCAACACAGTGAGACTCTGTCTCAAAAAAAAAAAAAAGATTATTTGTGCATATAAAAACTTATGCATGGCTCATCGCCCATAACACAGTGGTTATGGCCCAGCCACATTCACCAGGGCTGGTGGGTTGTCGGGTTCAAACCTGGCCTGAGCCAGCTAAACAACAATGACAACTGCAACAAAAAATAGCCAGGCATTGTGACCAGCACCTGTAGTCCCAGCTACTCAGAAGGCTGAGGCAAGAGAACCACTTAAGCCCAAGAGTTTGAGGTTGCTAGGATTCCCCGACACTCTACCGAGGGCAACAAAATGAGACTCTGTCTCAAGAAAAAAAAACTTATACATGAATGTTCATCACAGATTTATTTTTAATAGCCAAAGTTTTAACAACTCAACACATTTGTCCATTTGTAGAATGGACAAATTGTGAGATGTCAGTACTAGGAACACCACTCAGTTATTAAAATATGCACACACACACACACATATATGTACACTGTTGATACACACAAATAATACGGCTGAATCTCAAAATAGCTATGCTGAGTGGAAAGATGCCAGATCCCTTACCCAAAATGTTTACAAGATGATTCCATTCATATAAAACTCTTGGAAATATGAAGTACTCTAGGTGATAAAATGCAGATCAGCAATTGCCTGGGAATGGGTGGAGGTTGGGGTCAAGGGTGGTATGCAGGTTTCTAAGGAATTAAGAGTAAACTTTGGGCAAGGTGATAAATATTTTATTATTTTGATTATGGTGATGGTTTCTTGGGTGTATGCATATGTCAAAAACATCAAGTTGTACGCTTTATTTTATTTTATTTTATTATTTATTTATTTTGTAGAGACAGAGTCTCACTTTATCGCCCTCGGTAGAGCGCTGTATGTCACACAGCTCACAGCAACCTTCAACTCTTGGGCTTAGGCGATTCTCCTGCCTCAGCCTCCCAAGTAGCTGGGACTACAGGCACCCGCCACAATGCCCGGCTAAGCTTGTACACTTTAAACATGATATTTAGTGTATATCAATGACTATTCAATAAAACTATTAAATAAAATTGGGATTAACACCTAGCATATGGCCTAATGCATATCAGGTGGTTAATAAATACTTGTTGAATGAATGATTAGTACATTACTTATGAGTCTTGATTTCCTTTCCTTTCATATTGTATCAGGAGACTTTTTCGTGTCATTACATATGGTCTCCTTTTAAGTCCTCCCCTGGGCCATCTGGTGACTGCAGTGTTATTGAGCAATGAGGCAGGTAGCCTCACCTTTTTCTAAGATGAGTTTGCAAATGCAATTGTCTGACCTTGTATGTGTTAATCAGTACTGAAAATCTCATATTTGATGACAGCATAATAACTATCATATGGATTTACAATAATTTATGTAATTATTGCTTTTATTATCAGATTTTTAGGTTATCTCCACTTTCTACCTTCTCTTTTTTTGGGGGGGACAGGGTTTCACTCTGTTGCTAGAGAGCAGAGGCATCATCCTAGCTCATTGCAACCTCCACTCTTGGGCTCACGTGATGCTCCTACCTCAGCCTCCTAAGTAGCTAAGACTATAGGTACATACCACCATGCCTGAATAATTTTTTTTTTTTTTTGCAGAGAGGGGGTTCTTGTTTTTGCTGAGGCTGGTCTAGAACTCTTGAGCTCAAGGGTTTCTCCCACCTTAACCTCTCACTTTTTGATTTTAAAAATAATGCTTTGGAGCTTTTTCCCTATCATAATAAAGCTCTCTCCCTATTGTGACTATCTTTTTCTCTTCTTACAAAAATCCTTTCAAATAGCTGGGCGCAGTGGTTCATGCCTATAAACCTAGCACTTTGGGAGGCCGAGGCGAGTGGATTGCTTGACCTCAGGATTTTGAGACCAGCCTGAACAAAAGCAAGACCCCCCCCCTCTAAAAATAGCCAGACGTTGTGATGGGGGCCTGAAGTCCCAGCTACTCAGGAGGCTGAGGCAAGAGGATCACTTGAGCCCAAGAGCCCAAGAGTTTGAGGTTGCTGTGAGCTACAATACCATGGCACTCTAGCCAGAGTGACAAAGTGAGACTCTGTCTCAAAAAAAAAAAAAATATTTCAAATGAAGTCTTTATTTACTAAATTAAAAAAAAATGCTTTGATCATGACATTTTAAACATGCTTTGAAGGGCAACGCCTGTGGCTCAGTGGGTGGGGCACCGGCCCCATATACTGAGGGTGGTGGGTTCAAACCCAGCCCTAGCCAAACTGCAGCAAAAAATAGCCAGGCATTGTGGTGGGCACCTGTAGTCCCAGCTACTTGGGAGGCTGAGGCAAGAGAATCGCCTAAGCCCAGGAGTTGGAGGTTGCTGTGAACTGTGACGCCACAGCACTCTACCCAGGATGATAAAGTGAGACTCTGTCTCTTAAAAAAATAGATATGCTTTGAAAAAAGTTTAAGTGACAAAATCACACAAACATACATTGCTTTCGGAGAGCCATCAGAACCATAAATTTTTCATTCTTAAATATACAAAAGCATGTAACCAAATTCCACAACACCTACATGATTTTTATAATCCTCTCCCTTAACTAACTACTTACCCCTGAGTCATCTCTGAGAAATGATGGAAGGAAGATTGCATGAGGCCAGGAGTTCAAGACTAACCTGAGCAATAGTGAGACCCCTGTCCCTACAAAAAAAAAAATAGAAAAACTAGCCAAGCATGGTAGTGCATACCTGTTGTCCCAGCTAACCAGGAGACTGAGGCAGGAGGATTTTTTTTGAGTCTCATTTTGTTGCCTTGGGTAGACTGCAGTGGTGTCATAGCTCATATAACCTCAAATTCTTGGGCTCAAGGGATCCTCTTGCCTCAGCCTCCCCAGTAGCTGAGACTACAGGCCTGTACCCACCATGCCCAGCTAATTTTTCTATTTTGAGTAGAGATGGGTCTCACCCTGGCTCAGGCTGCTCTCAATCTCCTGAGCTCAAGCAATCTACCCACCTCAGCCTCTCAGACTGCTAGGATTACAGGAGCGAGCCAGCATGCCCACCTTGAGGCAGGAGAATTGACTGAACCTAGGGATTTGAGGTTGCAGTGAGCCATGATGAGGCCACAGCACTCTACCTTGAGCAACAAAGTAAAACTCTGTCAAAAAAAGAAAAACAAAAAAGAAAGCCTGAGCTCAGGAGTTGGAGACCCCATTTCTAAAAATAGCCAGATGTTGTGGTGGATGCCTGTTGGGAGCTGAGGCAAGAGGATCTCTTGAGCCCAAGAATTCGAGGCTGCTGTGAGCTATCATGACACAGCATAGGGGGTTTGACAAAACAAAAAGAAAAAAAAAGAAGGAAGGAAGGAAGGAAAAGAAAAAAGAAAAGGGGGATTTAATTAAAAAAGGAACAAGAAAGCAAAGTAATTATCTCTTATGTGCTTTTCGGTTAATTTGTATTTTGTTAAAAGCCAAGCCCATTTTACAAGGTCAGACAATTAAGTTCACAAACTCATCCTAGAAAATGTGCTACGTTCCTCATTGCCGAATATCACTACAGTCACCAGGTGGCCAAGGGGAGGACTTCGACGGTGACCAAAGTGATATTCAGCAATGAGGTATGTAGCAATTTTTTTTTTTTTGCAGTTTTTGGCCGAGGCTGGGTTTGAACCCGCCACCTCCGGTACATGGGGCCGGCGCCCTACTCCTTTGAGCCACAGGCGCCGTCTTATGTAGCATTTTTTATAGGATGAGTTTGTGACCTCATCCTATAAAAATTGTCTGACCTCCTGTAAGTTGACTGCAAACGACCGGTAGATGTCTTAGTTAAAAGTTCACTGAGAAGATCACAAAATTCAAACTCATTACAAATTACAAAAAAAATTGGAGCCAAATAAAACAAAATAGACCAACAGTAGAGTCTAGTGGTAAGAGCACGGATTTTGACGTCGGAAAGATTTGGTTCATATCCCACCTAGGCTACCTGTTAACTGTACGACCTTAAGTTACTTACCTGAGTGAGCTAATACAAATCAAGAGCTTAGCATAGCCAATCCTCAATAAAGGATAACTTCATTACATTAATTAGGCACTTTGAATAAAAGGATTTGTTCAATTTTTCTAATCCCTCAGTTACTAATCTGTTTATTTGCTATATGACTAGATAATTGGGTACACAATTTATGGGCCCCAGTGAAAATAATACACTGGACCCATAGTTAAACAATTGAGACTTACAAGAGAGCAAAACATTAAGCCAAGCATGAGACCCTTCTAAGTTACAGGCTCTGTGTGACAGTAGAGGTCACAGGCTTATGAAACTGGCCCTGAGTGTGAGGAACAGGCCGGTTTCCACAGCTTAATTCAGTTGGTTTCACATCTCTCAAATGGAGATCAGTGACATGTATAACCCACAACTCTGAAAAGAACTTTGAGACTATTACATGCATATATGTGGAGAGTAGACCTTCATTACTCAGATTCCCTATTGGCAAATTAGCCTGCTTGATAAAATTTGTTATCCCAAAATAAATACTTGTAAACTTCAAAATTCAAACTATGAGCTGGGTATGCTAAGAGCCTGTAGTCCAGTCACTTGGAAGGTTGAGGCGAGAGGATCCCTTGAATCCAGGATCTGGAGGTCAAGATGTACTGTGATGGTGCCACTGCCCTCCAGTCTGGGTAAAATATTGAGAATTCATCTCAAAACAAACAATAAATTCAAAGGATGTTTACTACAGAATACATACTCCTTTTGCCCCATTATAAACTCAAAAAATCTTACGTCAGGGCCAGTGTGGTGGCTCATGCCTGCAATCCTAGCACTCTGGGAGGCTGAGGTAGGTGGATCTTTTGAGCTCAGGAGTTGGAGACCAGCCTGAGCAAAAGCAAAAGACTCCATCTCTACTAAAAATGGAAAAACTAGCTCAATGTCCTATATTCCCAGCTATTGGGGAGTCTGATGCAAGAGGACTGCTTGAGCTCAAGAGCTATGATGACACCAGGGGACTTAACCCAGGATGACAGAGTGTCTCAAAAAGAAAAAAGAATCAGGGCGGCATCTGTCGCTCATCGAGTAGGGCGCCGGCCCCATATACCAAAGGTGGCGGGTTCAAGCCTGGCCTCGGCCGAACTGCAAAATAAAAAAATAGCCGGATGTTGTGGTGGGCGCCTGTAGTCCCAGCCACTCGGGAGACTGAGGCAAGAGAATAATCACCTGAGCCCAGGAGTTGGAGGTTGCTGTGAGCTGTGTGATGCCACAGCACTCTACGGAGGGTGATAAAGTGAGACTCTGTCTCTACAAAAAAAGGAAAAGAAAAGAAAAGAAGGAAAAAAGAATCATATGTCAAATTATCTTAAGTCAGGGACTGTCTGTATTTTTCCTAGGAGCAATTGTTCAGTACTTGGTAATTCACTATTTGTGGTAATTTCACAGAACATAGCTATCACAATAATGAGCATTGACTGCATGTAGAGAGAAAATACACTACTGTTTCTACACGTATATTATTATAAATTACCTTTAACACATAGCAACCCAAAGCCTATTTGAAGTCTACTGCTGTGGATCAGCCTATTGGGAGGCTGCCCTGGTGATGGAATATTCCATTCTGTGCCATTCCAACTTTGTTCCAGTAATAGAACCTTGGATAAGACAAGTAGCTCTGGGCCGGGTGCAATGGCTCAAACCTATAATCCTGATATTCTGGAAGGTTGAGGCAGATGGATTGCTTGAGCTCAGGAGTTTGAACAAGACCCCATCTCTACTAAAAATAGAAAAACTAGCTGGGCATGGTGGTGCAAGCCTATAATCCTAGCTACTGGGGAGGCTGAGGCAGGAGGATCACTTGAGCTCAAGAGTTTGAGGTTGCTGTGATACTATGATGTCACGGCACTCTACCCGTGGGCAAGAAAGCAAGACTCTGTCTCCAAAAAAAAAAGTAGCTCTGGAGTCAGAGAGAACATTTACTTTTCCAGCCATGTGTCCTTGGATAAATTACTCAACCCTCTAAAATCAGTTTCTTCATCTATAAAATGGGACTAAAGTTACCGATTTCATTAAGATGTGTTTTTGTGGTAGATGTTTGGGAGGGATGTGGAATTAATGAAGAATGCATGTAAAACTCTGCATTGTGCCTGGCATCAAATTATTACATGCACTGATAGTTCTTGAGCATCTACTCTGTGAGGTGCGCTGATTTGTGTATTGGGGACAAACAGGTAATTGCCCTCATGAACAGGAGTTCTAATCTAAAGATTCATTGTAAGGCCTGGCACAGTGGCTCACTCCTGTAATCCTAGCACTGTGGGAGGCCAAGATGGGTGGATTGCTGGAGGTCAGGGTTCGAGACCAGCCTGAGCAAGAGGGAGACCCTGTTTCTAAAAAATAGCCAGGCATTGTGGTGGGCACCTATAGCCCCAGCTACTTGGGAGGTAGAGGAGTTGGCTCTGAGCCTGTAGCACAGTGGTTACGGTGTCAGCCGCATATACTGAGGGTGGCAGGTTCAAACCCAGCCTGGGTCAGCTAAAGAACTGCAACAACAACAACAACAAAATAGCTGGGCACTGTGGTGGGTGCCTGTAGTCCCAGCTACTTGGGAGGCGGAGGCAAGAGAATCGCTTAAGCCCAAGAGTTTGAGGTTGCTGTGAGCTCTCATGCCATGGCACTCTACCGAGGGTAACATAGTGAAACTCTATCACAAAAAAAGTAAATAGTGGATGTGGAGAAAGGGGAAAACTTCTACACTGTTGGTGGGAATGCAAACTGATACATTCCTTTTGGAAAGTCTTTACTTTTTAAAGACACTCCTGAGCTCTCTCTTTCCTCCTGGATATCCTCAGGGTCTGATCCCTGACCTCTAGTGCGCTTTATAGGACATAAGGAAAATGTCCTACTAATGTCATACTATACTTTAAGAATTGAAGCCAAGAAAAGCTGCTGAACCTACATGATCCCAGAAACATGACATTCAAATCCTGGGTTTAAATCTAGCTTCAATGCTGTGTGATCCTGAGTGGGTTGTTTGATAGCTTCTGAGTATTGAGTGCCCACCATTTTTCCAGGAGCTTTGCGTTAATTTTTTGATTTAATTTGCCAAGTAACCTATGAGCTAAGTGATTCTATCCCCATTCTGCACAAAGGCAATGTGGCAGCGTGGGCTTGGAAAGGTATGTGTGCTGGGGATTCAGGTGATCTTTTGAAACCTGACTTCACTATTTATTAATTGTGTGACCTTGGACAGGTTAAATCCATTGTATTTCAATCTCATATGTAGAAGTTAGATAATTAGGTAGCGCCTGTTGCTCAGTGGGTAGGGTGCTGGCCCCATATACCGAGGGTGGTGGGTTCGAAACCAGCCCCAGCCAAACTGCAACAAAAAATAGCCAGGCATTGTGGCGGGCACCTGTGGTCCCAGCTACTTGGGAGACTGAGGCAAGAGAATCACCTAAGCCCAGGAGTTGGAGGTTGCTGTAAGCTGTGACACTACAGCACTCTACCGAGGGCAACAATGTAAGAATCTGTCTTTAAAAAAAAAAAAAAAAAGCACATTTTTAAAGAAATTTTATTTCTTTAGTAAGAAAGAAAATTGCTTGCTTGAAAACTGGCACCATTTACATTTCACCATTTTTATGATTTTTATTTTATTTGTCTTTTTTGAGAACTAGTCTCACCTTGTCACCCTGGATGGAGTGATATGGCATTATAGCTCACAGCAACCTCAAACTCTTGGGCTCAAGTGATCCTCTTACCTCGGCCTCCAGAGTGGCTGGGACTACAGGCACCCACCATGACCCTGGCCAGTTTTTCTATTTTTAATGAGATGGGGTCTTGTTCAGGCTGGTCTCCAACTCTTGAGCTCAAGTGATCCCCCATTTCAGCCTTCCTGAGTGCTAGGATTACAAGCATGAGCCACGGGAGTGTGGCCTTCATATTTACACTTTTTAAATTATCATTTTGAAAATGGTACTGTATTATTTTTTAGTTTATATTCCTTTGACTCTAAGTTATTAGATACAGCTGGAGTTGAGGGGAGGGAGGTACTATGAGAAAGTGTTTGGGGGTGAGGTTGAAAAGAGCTTCTTTGGTCAACTAGAGTCTGGATACCTGAAGATGCCAATGACCTGGAAAGGGTGAAGATTTCTACCTCCACTTTGTTTTCTGACTTTTAAAAGATGTCTTCTTAATGGACTTTCGAACAAGGCAGAAATGTAAAAGTCATCTTCCCCTCCAATCCAAAGTGTGAATGTACTATAATTGCACTTATGTAAAATAAAATGTTAAAATTAGGAGGAAAAAAATTCATTTACATAGAACTTTTTCAGTGAAAAAGTGTCCCCATATACTTCTACTATATGATCTCCTAGCATTCTAGTATTTTTTCATTATACTTATTAATAAGTAAACTTAGTTAATTATTTGCCTAACTATTTTTAAATACCCTTTCCCTCCTACACTATAAGCCCCTTGAGAACAAGGGCCATTTCTCCATGCTGACCATAATGTTTCAAACTCCAAGCAAGGTATATGGTACAATGTAGGCATTCAAGCAAAATGTTGACTATAGCAATGAATGTCTGGATGACAAATGGACAACGAAGAAGAGCTTTCTGTTTGCAAATGTTTGGGGTTTTTTTTGCTTTGTTTTTTATTGAGAGAATGTTGAGGAAAAGAAGAAGTTAGAAGAAGAAGGAGGAGGAGGAGAAGGAGGAGGAAGAGGAGAGGGAAGAAGGAGGAGGAGGAGGAAGATGGAAGAAGGAGAAAAAGAAGAAGAGGAAGAGGAGGGTATAGTAGAGAGATTATTATGAGAGATGGGGTAAGGTCTCTGAGAAGGTCACTTGATCTAGGGCATGGAAGTAAGAAATGCCCAAGAAAAGGAAAAAAAATCCTGAAACTGTAGCAGGAAAGAAGATGAAGAATAGTTATAGATGAAGACATATTTTCAAGGGAGATCCCATCACAGATGTTATGTTCTGTGTAAAGTAGGACGTGAATTCACTTGTCAGAGGGAGTGAGAGGAGAGAGATGGGGTTGTGAAGAGCTTAGTGCACAAAATCTGAGAAGGTACAAGTGAAAGATACAGAACTCCCAGGAAGCTTCAAGCATTCAGCCAAAGCTAAATGACTATGACTTTTCAATGTTTTCAGTCTACAGTGGCTTGGATAGTATTTTCTGCTGCACAGCACAACAACTGGGGTCTGGGAGATGAAAACACAGATGGTTATACTCAATATAAAGATGATAATGATGATGATGGTGATGACGATGACAAACACTGACTCACTGTTACTATGTCAAGCACTGGGCAAAGCTGTTTCTATGAATTACCTCATTTCTTGCACAGAACTATATTTAGGTATAAATTATATACTGCACCATAAAACATACCTACTGCATTTGTAGCACTAAATAATTTTTAACAAATTTATTGCATTGGTTACTATCACAACAAGTGAGTTTTAAACCATTTTCATCATTCCAAAAAAAAAAAAAAAATTCCCTTGAGATTGTTTGCATTTAATTCTGCTTCAACCCCTAAAGGTCAGGTAATCACTGAACTGCTGTCTTAATAAATGTGTCTTTTATGGATATCTTATAAAAATGGAGCCATACAATATTAGAGATTTGTTCCTTTGTGTGGCATCTTTCAATTATGATAATGTTTTTGTGGTTCATTGATTTGGTAGTATTTTCTTTTTTATTGCTAATAGCATTTAATTAAATGGATATATCACATTTTGAAATTGATCGACATAAGGTCATTTATTGAAGAGACTATACTTTTCCCAGTGCGCATTAACAAATACTGGCTAAAATAATTTTATATTTTTACACTTCTATAATTTATTGATAATAATTTATAAATTTCAAAGCACTCTTGTGCTCATTAATAAGTTTTATTCTTATATTAATTCTGAGAGTTGGATATTATTATAATCAAATTACATGTGAAAATTATGCTTTACAATTAATATATGGTAGAATCTTAATTGAAATTTGGTTCTTCTGATGTTGTATTAATGCATTTCCACCTTTATAACAGAAGTTTTCCTCATTAAAAATTTAATTGTCTTGTTATTCCTACAGCTTTTGTATGGGACAAGAATGTATAATGATTCAGTGTACTTAATAGAGAAAATAAATTTGATAATTGAACTCGTAAGCCATAAGATATGAAATATTAATGAATATATTATAAATTAAATCTTATCTGTCCATTAAAAGTGGCATTATGTTGAATATTTGTCATGAAAATATAACCATAATACAATAAGTGGAAAAAAGTTTTAAAAGACCATGTATACATAGAAAAGATAGCCCAGAAATAGATACACACATATACTATCAATTGTTTCATGATAAAAATGCCACTAAAACTCAATAGAAAGAAATTTACTTTGAATAAATGATTCTGGGACAAGTAGACATGATATGAGAGAAAAATAAATCTTGCTTTATTATTTCACAACATATTTAAAAATTAATGTGAGATGAACCATGAATCTAAATATTAAAAAAAAATAAAACTTCTAGTAGAAAACATAAGATATCTTCATATCTTGGGGCAGAAAGTTATTTCTTCATTTGTATGCAAAATAATATCCACCGAAGAATATTAACGAATTGTAGTTCATTAAATTCAAGAAATAATTTATTAAATGATTCTATAAAGAGACAGAAAAAATAATCTATAAACTTAGAGAAGATATTTATAATACATCTATTCGACAAAGACCTTATATACAGAATATCTCAAGAATTCCTTCAACCTAATTTTAAAAAGAGAAATGAATTTATTTTTTTAACTGGACAAAATATTTAAGGAGATGTTTTTTAATTAAAAAATACCAAAGTGACAAATCAACAAAAATCAATCACCAGGGAAATGAAATTAAAATCACCATGCAATATGATTAATACTACATTCCCTAGAGAACAGCTAAATCCAAAACAGTGGCAATACCACTTCCTGGCAATAAATATGAGTAAAAGGATTACTCTATTTTACTACAGAAAGAATTAACTGGTACATCAACTATGGAAATTTGCCATTGTCTACTCAAGCTACATATACAAGGTCTGACAATTAAGTTCACAAATGCTTCTTAGAAAAAGTGCTCATACCTTCTTGCTGCATATCACTATGGTCACCTTTTAAGTATTCCCTTTGGGAAACTATGCACTGAGGCTAGTGTCTAGTTCACCCTTCAAAGCAATTTTAGAACTCTTTTTCTGGAACGGTCATCAGAGCTGTCATCATATTGACATACACCCTCGATGTCTTGAATATCATCAAAATGTCTTCCTTTCAATATTTCCTCTATATTTGGGTAAAGAAAAGTCAGTGAGGCTAGATCAGGTGAGTAGGAGGGTGTTTCAATACAATTATTTGTTTAATGACTAAAAACGCCCTCATAGACTGTGCTATGTGAGCAGGTGCATTATCATGATGTAAGAGCTGTAAGTTGTTGGCCAAGATTTTTAGTTAAAATTTTCCTGTTTCTGTACCAATATTTACTTGGTCTGCTATACTTCTCACAGACAGCTGATGATTTTTATGCACAATTTGATGAATTTTTGCAATATTTTCATCAATTCTACTCATTCCTGGCCACCCTGACCTGTCTTCTCTCCCCTTAGAAAAAGGTATAATCCATTTTTACACTGTTATTTTCTTCATGGCATTATCCCCATAAACTTGGACTAATATGTACTTTATTTCTTTTACTCTTTTACACTTGCCAAATTTAACAAGAAATTTATGAACTTTTTTGCTCTAATTCAAGCTCTGATATTCTCATAGCATGCAAAAACATGCAACAACAATAATGAATGCCACTCAGTAACACACTACCACACATCAATATGGGCACAGCTGTGAGATACTGAAATACCAAAGTTATGAAGCCTTACTGAGTTGTTTGTACAGTGCTGCCTACATAAGTGCATGATAGCAAGTTAGCAAACTTGATTGTCATACATTTATGATCTAGCAATCACATTTCTAAGCACATTTCAAGAGAAATGAAATGAGTGCATGTATACATCAAAAGACATGTACGAAAATATTCATAGCAGTCTTATTAATAATAGTCACAAACTGAAAATAACCCAAATACTTAATATAATTGTGGCATACAATAAAAGAATAGGCAATAATAAAAAAATTAACAAGTTACTAATACATGCAAAACCCGAATTAATCTCACAGACATTCGATATTTAGATATTTTGAAAGTTTATATGATACTATTCCATTTATTTGAAAATAGAGAATAGAAAAAATTTACCAATGATGATAGAAGTCAAAAATCATTATCTCTAGGGCTAAGAGGAATAATGAAATGTACTTGAGTTCTAGTCATTTTCTAGATTTTGATGAGATAGCTGCATGTAACTTCCAAGTCAAGTGTTGCCTGAGTTTCCTTATACTAACGTCTCATTGCTGTTTTATTATGTTAAAGCATGTCTTCAGCTAGTATCTATGGAGTGTTGCCTTGTTCTCTATCATCTTATACAGCTAATTTGGCATATGAAATTTCCACTAGTTAAGATAAGTTTTGGAACAAACACTCTTCCATCTCTTCTTTTTTCTCTTCCATTTCTACTACCACATCAGATTCTGAAAAATCTCAACTGCATATTTCTGGTGTTAGTGTGACCAAAAATACTGCACCAAAAAGATGAACACACCATGGGCAAGTGAGTTTCACTACAGGGATGCAAGGATGGTTCAATACACACACAGGCAAATAAACAAACTTGATTAACCATATAAACAGAATTGAAAACAACAACCATATGATCATCTCAACAGATGCAGAAACAGCATTTGATAAAATTCAACATCTTTTAATAATAAAAATGCTTAGAAAGTTCAACATAAAAGGATCATGTCTTGCAACTTCTTTACAAAAGCTCTTTTTGAAAAGCTACCAATAGCATCTATAAACCACCAGCATACAGAAAAGCATTTTTAATAGAGGATAAATGTCTTAATGCAATAATTAAGTAAATGACATGAGGTATATATTAACCAGTGTGATTTAAGAGTTTCTAATTCTATATGAAATCCGCACATTGTACCTCATAAATGCATTAATGTATATATGAAAAAATAAAATAAAATATGATAAACAGATTCTGACAACAATGAAAAAAAATTGAAATTTTTATTTAACATAATGATTATAGGGCTTACTTGGATATATGCATTCTGATCTTAAAATATCTTAAATGTGAATGAGTTCCAGGTTGGTAAGATGACATTTTTTCTTTAATTTTTTTTTAAATTATCTTTGTTACACTTATAATTTTGCTTTTCTATAAATAAAAAATAAGGAAAGAATATGTCTTTTTTTGTTTATGCTGAACAAATATTAGGGCTGGTAATTTAGCCTTTGTTCATTTCCTTTGTCATTTGATGCATGTTCCAGGGAAGAAAACAGACATTCATTCTCTCTCTCTCTCCCCTCCCCTCTCTTTCTTTCTCTCTCTCCCTTCCTCCCTCCCTCCCTCTCACCTCCATACTCTTAAAAGTCAGAGTAATCCCTTTAGCCAGGCATATCCAGGTTTCCAAAACCTACATCTGGATGACTCATTCTAAATATGTCTTTAGATCAAACTGTAAGATTGTTTTGTGTATAATTTCATTAAACAAGTAAATTTGATACAAATTTAACTTTAGAAGCTGTCTAAAACTTGGAAATCAAGCATATCAGCTCTGGTTTCTCAGAATAGTCAATTTGTTGGAGGATCCTACCATGATTCCACTTTATCTGTTTTACCTCCTTTTTCAGTTTTATTGTTTGTTTGTTGTTTTGTTTTATTTTTTTGTAGTTTTTGGCCAGGGCTGGGTTTGAACCCGCCACCTCCAGTATATGGGGCTGGTGCCCTACTCCTTTGAGCCACAGATACTGCCCCAGTTTTTAGTCACTCATTTTTCTCCCCCTGCCCTTTCTACTACAGAAGGACTCAGAGTGGAGGATTTGCCAGAGGCTGAAAACTTTAGTGTGGTCCTGTCCCTGAAGCCTATGCCTTGGTTCTAAGCACCCTCTTCTACACCACCACATTTTACGTTCATCCTCTCTCTAGATCTCTGGCCCTTATTTTAGTCCCAAAGTGAGCAGAAGTCAGCCTTTGTTCTTCAGATACACAACCTTGAAAAGTGCTTAGTATTATTTCGAAGAATATATTTCTATTCCATCTTTTTTGAATATAAGCACACTACATAATAACTTCCAACCTGAACTTATGATTTGAAATAGGAATAAAATGAGGTTTCCCTTCATAAATGAGAGGGTATATGATATAATTGGCATCGTGTACAGCACCCTGAGAAATCACGATGAAAAGCATTATTGGACAGTGAATCACTAAATTGCTTCAATAGTCCGTCCTACTCAATTGAGCATATCATGTTAGACCTAGTATCTACACTCATAATTCTAATTTATTGTTCTTGTATGTATAAAATATCCCAAGAATTATTTTTAATAATGCTTCCTTAAAGGTAAGCCAAAGATTATTTTGATAATTCTCTTAGGCGATGAACAAAGGCATAGAGATATTAGTCTAACTTGGAAGCTCTTGAGAGGATTATATCTATTGCTATGTTTTATACATTACCTAACTTCCTCTTAGAAACCACAGATTCTGAATTACCTTATAACTGTGAATCATAACAGCAAAAATGAGTGACATCTTTACTACCATGAACTACACTCAACCTTTGTTCCTTTTTGTTGTTGTTATTGTTGCTGCAGTTTGGCCAGGGCTGGGTTTGAACCCACCACCCTCAGTATATGGGGCTGGCGCCATACTGACTGAGCTACAGACACCACCCTCAACCTTTGTTATTGAGATACACAACCTCTTTTGTGAAAGAGGATGTAGAGCTCTCAGAAGGCAGATAGAAAATTGACAAGCAAACAAAATTAGGAGAAACATCTCCACCTATAGTAGGGTGGTCTGTCTCGCCTTCTTTCCAAGGGAACCCCATCCAATTGGCAGGAACCAAGTGTGCATCTGGATAGCATGGAAGGGGCAGGATTTGTGAGAGTTGGGTAGAGTATCATTTTATTCTTTATCCACAGCCTGGTTTTCCTCATTACTAGCTGTGGTGATATTACCTAACAAAAACTCTGAATTCTGTTTTCTTGGAGATGGATCATTACAGAAATATCAAGGAATTTTCAAACAATATTGTAAATAAAAGAATGAGTTCATTTATACAGGCTTCTAAGAACACTGCTATTTTGGAATAGATACAAATGAAAAGACCTAAAGAAAAATCAGCAATCCTCCATGTGACAGCCCCATTCACAAGTCTGAAGTAAAAATTCAAAATGAAAATGATATTTCTTATTGCATTTGCCCTCCTGCAAATAAGCAATAATCTTGTGCATTCCACTTCACTGTCCCCACTGAACTAGACTCTGAAGCACATTTTCTAACACATCTGAAATGTCCCCTGACTTACCCTCCTTAAGGAAAGTTGACGAGTGACCATCAGGGGTTCGTGGTCTCTCTAGGCCCTGTCATCAGGAATGTGTTAGATTGAGGAGTTTGGTTGAGCTGAAAAGCATAAAACAAGGAACTAAGATGCTCATTTTGCTCTCCCCTGACAGATATTGGCAGAGAGAAAATACAAACTTAACCATGTCCTAAGGGCTCAAGTGATCTTTTTCCTTCACTTATGAACACCTTAAAAATAAGGAAAATTGCTGGTGAGCCAGCCAACAAGTTTCTTCTTCAGCATCTCATAATGTAAACTCTTCAGGGGGGAAATTGGTACTGCCCTTGTCAAGATAAATAATCACTTCAGACATGTTAACTCCAGGCTCTTTTTTAATAGTGATGTCTTTGGGAAGAGGCATATCTAGTATGTGTGAAAGTAATACAGATAGGATGTGTGCTTTTAAATTGATGATTAAAAAATGAACTATAGAGAGTCTGGCTCATTATTTCATTATAGATTTGTTTGTTTCAATCACTAGTTTTATAAGTGGTGGTTTTAAACACAAAAAAATTCAAAAGATGCTATGCATCACCTAATATTCCTTGTTTATTTGGCAGAGAGTGAAGGGTATAATCAAACATACACTGTGAACAGGTAATAGAGGTTTTCTAATCCTCAGAAAGTCCCTCTAGGTTCACTAATAAAGTGAAGTTCCCCTGCCTTTGTATCCACCCCAGAAAATATTTTAGTAAACACAAGTCTTCAAACAGCACTGATATTAAATATTTTAAATAAGATCTTTTAAATTTTCTTGTGGAGCAAATATTCAACCATCATAGTTTGGTCGTCATTCCCTGATGACTATTATGATATGATCTGAGTTTTGTGACACAGTAAGAAAATCTTCTCCCCTCATCCCTCAAGCGACTCCTTGTTTTTATGGGACATCTAAAGAACAACCAAAGATTAGGTCAAATATGACCCAGAGACATCTTTTAAAATGTACACTAAGAAAAGTAATAATGAGTTCTACTGCTGCCTATAGCAATGTTCTCAGAACTCTTTTCCCCAAAAAGGTCCTCAAAAACTGGAGACATATAATTCACATCACAGTTACTAAACACCTGGGTTACTGAATTCAATCTTCCTTTCAAAGAAAGATACAAAACAATTTGTTCTGATGCACTGTACAATCAAGAATAAATAGGTGAGATGCTTTCAAACCATGAACTTGGATATCAACAACTCAGTACAAGGTGATGATGGTTATTTTCAACATCATCCCCTTTTATTGTGTGTATAAAGTACACCAAAGCACAGTCATATCTTAAAGATTGGAACTGAGAAGGCAAGAGGCAGACAATCAGAAGAAGTAAGGGAGGGAAGGAAGGACCTGAAAGGAGGAGAGAAGGAACAGAAGTAGTGAGAATGGAATGGAGTGGAGAAAAGGAAGAAAGGAAAGGACAGGTCAGGAACTGTGCACCAGATTCACGTTCATATCTGTGTATACACACACATGCAGACGTGTGTGTACCCCAGAATACCACACAAATGTATGTCTGTATGTGTCTATTGGGACTGTATCTGTAGGGACTGTATTAAATACAATAGTACAAGTTTAATGCAGTAAAATATACATAAGCATTTATGTATGTGTGATAGGTACATAGTAGAAATAATCTAGTATATTTTGTTTGTAGTATATGACTACATTATATATAATAGTATAAGTTTTATGACTATATTATACATAATAGTATAAGTTTAACCAAATTATATACATACACACATATGCATGGTATTAAAATTCCATATGTCTGATATGTGTCAAAACAGTAACATAGGAAGCTCAATATGAATATACTCATTCATTTATGACACAAACACTGTCTGAAGACTTTTCTGCTAAGAAAGAATTGGACTCTGTACTCTGGGTATAGTGAGCCAAGGTTGGAACATGGTTGCTAGAGTCCAAATGAACTCCACATGTCAGCTAGAAAAGGCACATAAATAACTACATGGATATAAAGCAGTATAAAGCAAGAACTCCAATCAGATGGAAATAGATGTTGAGGAGGCCTGGAAGAAAGGGGAAGTATTATGATACGGTCCAAGAGTGGGAGTATATAGGAAACTGTTTCATCAAGGAGATGATTTTTAGTTTATTTTCACAGCTGGAGATGGAGTAAGTGTTCCGCAAGCTGATAAAGAAGTATGAGCCATGCCATGTGATAAAGATAGGATGGATGCCAGGAAAGACAAGATTTATTCAGGTACCTAGAGAGCAGGGTGCTGTAAGGGAGCCTACCTGTAGATATCAAGAAATACAAGATTGTCTGATGTCTGGATACCATGCTGAGTCTAGATGAGGATAAGGTGGTTACTAGAACGGCTACAATGATAATGTGGAATAGAAAGCATTTTCATTAATTCATGAAGGATAAGTGGTAATTTTTATAGTCAGACATAAGGTGAAAAAGAACATTCTAAGAAGATGACATTAGGAAAGGGGTAGATATGAGAACACATTACATTGATTGAAGGAATGGATTAGTACAAGAAACATTTTCTTTCTTCCTGGCACTTAGTAGGAGCTCAGTAAAGATTTATTGAATGAAAAATTGATTGTAGGTAAATAGAAGGGAATTTTTTCCATCTAGGTTGTGGTTAATCCTTGGATTCTAGACTAAGAAGTCAGGACGTTTTAGTAGTTGACAGGGAGACACTAAAGGATTTTGAAAGGAAGAATGAAGGGATCAACACTGTGCTCTAGAAGATGAATCTGGTGTTGAAATAAAGGGTGGATTATAGAGCAGATATTAGGGAAAAAATAGGCTATTCTTTTTTTTTATCATGGACTAAAGTTAATAGGAACTTAGGTGATAGGAAGAATCTAACAGAATGAATGGCAGGCAGAACCATCTACCTCTGTTATATAGTTCTTATGTAACTATAACAGACTTATCAACCCCCACACAACAGGACTTAGCGGGACAGTAAGTACACACCACAAGGCTTCCAGACCTGCCTGTGGTCCCTGCTCCCCTGCATCATGCTTGTACTCTGTCTTCTGACCCTTCAGCTCTACTGTCTGTTTCAAGGGTAGCTTCCATACACCTCTTGAACTTAAAGTAAGTTCTTCTTTTCCAATGTGACATTCAGTACTCATTTTTGTACTCTTTCTTTTCTTGATTGTTCCAAGTACACACATCCGTCACCCTAGGGACCTCCAAAGTGACCCACCGGTCCAGAACCCATCCTATTCCTTGAGTCCCTTGGAGGTGACCCACCAAGAAAGAACTTACAAAAGGAAGGACTTTGGTATAGATTAGATACGGGACAGAAATAAAAGCCAAAGAGGAATTGCCTTTACAGGCAGATCATTCATTCATAGATATTTATAGTGTCAGTCACCTCTCTTCATGCTTGATATAAACCACAGAACAAAAGAGCCAAAGTTCCTGCTGTCGTGCATTAACTGCTAGACAGGGGAGGCACGGGATGCGTGACAGATGTGATAAAGGTGTAAATTATATAGTATGTTTGAAGATGTTCAGTGCTGTGGAGAGAGTAGAGCAGGGGCAGATGGAAGAAGTGGGAACAGGCTGCCACACTGGGGCTGTCAGGGCTGGTGTCCCTGGGAAGAGGAATGAGCCAAGTGAGTACCCTGGGAAAAGCATTTTAGGCAGAAAGAATAATGAACAGGAGCACATCTGGCAAGTATGGGAAACAGGGAGAAGGCCAGGAAGCTACTAGAGAGTGAGGAAGTGGAAGTATGGGAGGATATGAGGCCACAGAAAATCTGGGTCAAATCTTATAGTACTTGACAGGCCATGGGAAGGACTTTGGTTTTTACCACGAGTGAAATAGAAGCCACCAAAGGTTGTGAGCAGAAGAGTAACATGATCTGACCTACATTCTACAGAAAATTGCTCTGATTGTGCATTGAGGAAAAACTGTAAAGAGCCAAGGACTTAAAAAAAAAAAAAAAAAAAACAAAGAAGAAGATGAAGAAGACAGAGAGAGAGATTCCTGAATATGTTTTGCAGTAATCCACATGGGAAATGATGATGGTGCCATCAGAACACAGTAATGGACGTGGTGAGAAGTGAGCAGAATTGAGTGATATTTTGACAGTAAACCAACAGGACTTCTTGACAAATTGGATATGAAGTATAAAGGAGAGAGAAGAGTCAAGGAAACTTCAAAGGAGATATATGTATATATGTGTGTGTGTGTGTGTGTGTATTTTTCCTGAACAAGTAGAAAGATAGAATTGCCATAAAGTGAGATAGGGATTACTATGGGACTGAGGGCTGCATAGGTGTTTGGGAAGATCAGGAGTCCAGTTCAGCATAGATTGAGCCCCCCATGTCTATGTAATACCCAAATGGAGACACTGAATAGGTAATCGACTACAAGGGTCTGTAGAAATGTCTGAGATTCAAATAGAAAGTGAGAAAGTGTCCTGCCCATGAACTGCTGGTGAAGTCATGAGCCAGGGTGAAATTACCAAATAAGTAAATAAAGATCTCGCCTAGAAGAACAGGAGCAAGGACTGGGTTCAGAGGCACTGAACACTACCAAGAGGAGTGATACAGATTTCATAGGGAAATGAGGCAAAATCTGAGTGTGGTGAGAGATGGTTGGTTAGAAAAGTGAATTCTATTTTATGCATTTTGTATTTGAGTTGTAACTATGAAATTCAGGGGCTAGCCAATGGTGGGCTGGTAAATATTTAACAAACAACCCCAGATGAGAGGAGTATAATTTGTAGTATGTGCCTATTTCCCTCGTGTAAATACTCCATAATAGCCAGTCTTAAGTTACAACTTTGTGGCCGAGGGAAATACGAAACTAAAGAGCAACACAAAATGTTTGAAATATATTTTGAGAAATCATCTTTAGAGAAGTTAATAAAATCCATAGGAAAGGATTAAAATCTTTGGAGGATATACGGCAATAAAGAGGAGAAAACTAAAGGCAAGATGTAGGAGAATGTCTATAGTAAGGGGCTTAGAAGATTTCCAAGTGAAGAAAAAAAACAAGCTAAATTCCAGAATGATTTTTCAAGCTAGGATCATTTTGCTACTATTGCAAAGTATTTCTTCTTTCCTTTTATTCTATTTTTTTCCTGTAAGATGAAAATGTATCAGATTCAGATAAGAATTCTTCCTGTTAGCCTCTTAGAGAATGGGCACTAAGTTCAACATATGTATATAAGGATGTCATTTTGAAAACTTTTTTAAAGAATAATTTGTACTCACTTTCAGCTTTTTTCAAACAAAATATGTCATTCTGGTATCTATGTACTCCAGTACATACACCATTTGATTTTCTGAATTGTCAGTGCAAATTCCTAGTTTTGCTTTAAAAGAAAGTTTTTTGGTTTAAGCCAGCTGCCCTTTGGTGTAAGGCATACACTTAAACAGCCAGAAAGACTGTTACAGTAACAAACACTAAAGATAAACAAACAAAAAGCCTTGGTGCATCTTGGTGCATCTAGATGATTTTCTTTTTCTTTTTGCAACTTCAGTGATGAAGAATAGAATCAAAAATCAATATCCTTAAATATTTTGACGTGATCTATGTTAAGGATAATCAGACATATGATATAACAATAAGGCATATTATAAAACTTTTAAAACTTCTATTTAGATTTAAATTATAGCATATGTAGGATAATCATACTTCTAGAATTTTCCAGGGCAGTCTCATTTTTCTCATAAATGTATGTATAATTGTCAAATAAGTATTCTGATTTTTTTCACTTGAAAAGTATGAACATTGGCAGATTTGCTTTGAGCTAAATGAAATTTAGATTTTACCCCCTAATGTCAGCTGGATAGCACAGAGAAACCCTAAAGCTAAGAATTCTTGCAGAAAAAGCACTAAAGTCCTAACCCATACACTCATGGGGTCTGCTCTCTTAGGAAAGTGTAGCTAGTTCTAGCCTGTAATTCTATGCGTTTTCTCAAATTGCAGTTGAATGTTTGCCCTAGATCTTAGAAGAGGCTCTGAAAATAAGGAGCTCTATGCTCTAAGAACATTGAAATTATGACTTGAAAAGAAAAGAAAAGCCATTTATTAAATATTTCCCTAACTGAAAATCAAGTTGAAGGTAGTGAATGTCTTCCAAAAGGCAAAGCTCTGTCTCGTGGTTTGGGTTTCTTATGCAATGTCCCTCAGGACCCATATGTGAAATGAGGACAATACGGAGACTTGTGCGTTCACATAATTGATCCACTTTCATCCGCATAAAGGGATGAGAAAGTCTCAAATTATTAACAGTCCAGTGCTTTTACAGCTCCCACCTACTGTGCACTTATCGCTTTCAGATTTCCCCTAATTGAATTACTGAGAGCAGACCAAATGACCTTAGTTGTCCAAGCACTATGTATCACTTTTTATTTTAAACGAATTACATTTTTAAAAGAAAATATTCTCTGAATTTATTTTCCATCATATAGTAATTATATCCTTGATATCCTAATTTTTCTGTGACTTTGCTTTTCAAGAAATAACTATTAGCTTTTCAACATAGTCGATGACCTTGTTTGGATGACTCTGTCCCCTCAGGTGACCTTGAAGCAAAAATTATAGAAGCATCAATTGGCAAATTCACCAGCATCCAGCAAAGTATGAAAAGGGTAAGAGCTCTTCATTTCCTAGCACTGGCATTCATCATGAAAAGACACATAAAATAAAAGGGCAAATTCCAATGACATGCATCCAATAAATTGGAGATTCTTGTCACAGTGAACGCCAATTCAGCAGTTCATAGTCACCATGCATAACATGGCTACATTACTTATTTTTTTAACCCTCTAAACTGAGGCTTTTACTGGTCCTTCTTTTTTTGTTTTCTTGCCTTTGTATCCTTAAAAATTCTGTTTTATCTGCTATGAGAGTATCTTTCAAAGTCTGTTGAATTTTCTTTTGGCTATTAGTAGGAAACATTTTTTGTAATAGCATCCAATCAAGAATCTAAAAAATCTGAAATATTTCTTAGTTTCAAGTAGACCATCATATAAAAAGAACAAGAGGGGAAATAAACCAATTTTTTTATGAACTATTTTCAGCACAACAAATCTAGAACTTCTTTTAGCAATTTGCATGGCATTTTATCCCTGTTGAGCTGATATATGGAATTCAAATTTCTACTACTTTCAAGATGAATCCATCCAAAATTTAATTATGAACTGAAGTGGTATAGTTCAATACAGGCAACATGAGCATCAATATACTGTTCACATTATGTGATATTCCCTACTAAATATGTTGTATTTGTTTCAGATAGTATGAATTCTCTAAAGTTCATGTTATCAAGTCAAAGACTAAACTTAGGGAGACTTCTGTGCATGTTCAGTCAATATTATATCTCACCTAGGTGTAATGTGTAAAGTAGAACAGTAAGAGACTGGGCACACGGAGTCACTTCATGAGTTAAATTCCAGCTGGCTCTTATAAATTCTATTAGATAGTCACCCAGGCTTTTTGCCCTTGATTTCCTCAGTGATAAAGCTATTTCTGAAGTCCTGTGGTACTCTAGTAAGGTCTGTGTGGCTAAAAGTAAATATCAAATTAACAGTAGGATTTTGCTCTCAATTCTCCTAAAACAAAACAAAAGAACAAACAAAAACATAGAAAAGGCAGCAGTAACAGGGCATTAGCATGAATCCTGAGGTGGTGTTGAATTTCCCAAGTTGGCAATCTTATCCCCTAAGCATTGTGAGAGCAGTTATGAAAAGTGAGGAGTACTACAGGGTTAACCTACATTCTGATGCGAGTAGCCTTGTTAACCCATATACAGCAGAACTTGAAAGACGGTCACCTCCCTATATTGACCACCTCCTTAAGTCGACCTAATTTTCATAGACTGGACATGTGCCACATGTACTTATTAGTACAGTAGACCTAGTGCCTTATGTTGACCACCTCTACATGTTGAGGTGTTGGTTATAGTCCCTTAGATGGTTAACACACAGCAGTTCTACTGCATTATCTTCAGGTCTCTGAATCTCTTAGCAGATTATCTCTTGTGGTCTAAGCACGCATGTTAGAATTCCAAGAGTTAGCAATTCTGGTACAGTATTTTTATTCTTGGTTACAATACAGAAGATTTACTCCAACTGAAACAAACTTGACTTTGGGATCATCCTTCAAATAATTATCATTTATGAAAGCATTTTATCTCTATATGAAGATCCAAGAGGAAAAAAAATTTCCAGAGCTTTTCTTTTTCTTTTTTTTTTCCTCCAAAGCATCATTTTTCTATTCGCCATATCAACAAGGAAACAAGAAGATCTGACAATTTTGTTTCCTGGAGTAACATGCTCCTGTGACATTTCTGATCCTAAGGTACAGCCATGGGTTACTCGATTAATTTTCACATCCTGTCTTGAGTTCACTGGCTGCATGTTATAAAGCCAGTACTCACCACATTCCACCAAGAATGTCAATCAGTTTCCCAGGCTTCATCTCCTTTCTGCACTCTAAACCCCTGAGGCAGTGCCCTAATCATCTCACATGTGCCCTGGCAAATCTCCATACCCATAGGCAACAGTGGTCTGTGAACTAAACCTACAAACCAGACCAAGGTTTACTGCCATTTCAGGTTATTTCAAGGGCTTCTTTGCCTTAAAAATATAATTCTACTTTTTTTTACTGATGCTTCAAATACCTTTGTAAGAATAAAGACATTTTTGACTCAGTACACATTTTCCTGGGAGAAGTAACACATGACCTAAATCTATGTCACAACTGATTAGTACCTGTTTTTTCTTTCCTGAGAATGGACATTAATACAGAGCCCCACTGGCATCTGAAATGGGAAAAATGCAGTAAGAGGAAGTGGAAGATATAAAATATTTTGCTTCCTTTGTGCTTCATTATTATGTGTAATACGATGATAATAATGTTCATCTCATGAGGTTGTTTAGCTAATTGATAGCAATAAACAAACATTATTTGTTGAGTCTTCAATAGCCATGGGTGGCATCAGTATAAATGCTGGTAAGGACATCCAAAAAAAGAAAACTGTCCTCCATAAAGCAATGAAAACACTGATGGAAAAAATCATCAGGATCTACTCTTTTATAACTCTAGAAATTAAGCCAAAGGTTTGCAGCAATTCAGAGAGTCCTAGTCCCAGAGAATTGATCATTATTCAGCCTATCTTGTGATTCTCTGGAAGAGCCCATTCACAAGGCTATTTTTATTTTACCTGACTTGAAGCTTATCCAGTGTAAAAAGGTTTGCTTTTGCAAAAATACATGTACACACACACACACACACACACTAGAGGCAATTGTTTAAATTTCAGCTATCTGAGGCAGCAGATAAAAATTGAAACAAAATACTAAACTAAAAACTTAAAAGTAGACTATAGGTAACAAGCTATCCGTAGGAGGCTTTGAAAAACCCCAATTTATTCCTGGAATCTAGAAACCTATGTACACGTTTAGGTTATGCATAAGCCTGAGGCTGTGCACACACTCAGGAAGATCTAAGAAAGTCTAACTTCTCACTAGACTTGAGGTTCTGTGCAAACAGAAAATAAAGGTTAGGAGGTAACAGTCTTGCTGAGTATCTCCAGCACACAATCAGAGCCCTTAGCAAAGCCTGAGAGATTTATTAGTTCAAAGCATTTCAGGAAATCTCTGTCCAATCATTAGCTGACCACTAAGGTCACCCAGCAGGAATTTCGTTTGTCACACATACAGACCTGACGGTTTTCTCAGAAAAGTCACTAAGCAATAAACAAACAAAAAATAACAACAAATCTTGGGAGCAATAGGAGCTAATTTTTAGTCTTCCCACACTGTATTAGATAAAATGGTTTTTAACAATGAATTATAAAACATGCAAAGAAACAAGAAAGTATTTCCTGTATACAGGGAAAAAACTCAAACAGTAAAAACTATTCTTGAAAAAAAGCCAGATGTTGGACTTACTACAAAGATTTTAAATCAGCTATCTTAAATATCTTAAAGAAAACTATTCTATAAAATTATATAAGAATGTCAGACTGATATTTCATATAGAGAATACCAATTGAAAAGATATAAATTATTGATTTAAAAAGAACTGATTAAAAATTTTAGAGGCAAAAAGTAGAGTAATTGGAATTAAAAAATTCACCATATGTCTCAAAAGCAGATTTGAAAAGGCAGAAGAAAAAATTAATGAACTTGAAGATAAGTCAATCAAAAATATTTAGCTAGCAAACAAAAGAAAACATATGAAGAAAATTAACAAAGCCTCAGGTACCAGTGAACATCAACAAGTGTACCAAAATAGATATAATGGGAGTCCCAGAAAAGAAGAAAGGGTAAGGAAAAGGAGAAAAATGGATATTCAAACAAATAATGGTTGATATTTCCTGAATTTGATAAGAAACACTAATCTACATGTACAATAAGCTCAACAAACTCCATATAAAATAAACTCAGGAAGGATTCACACATAGACACATTATAATCAAATGATTAAAAGTCAAGGAAAAGAGAGAATCCAGAAAGAAGCAAGAAAAAAGTGGCTCATCAAATAAAAAGGTACTAGATAAGATTAATTGCTGATTTCTCATCAGAAACCATGGAGACCATACGGCAGTGGGATGACATAGTTAACAATAAAGTGCTAAAGAAAAAATAATAAAATACTAAAGAAAATTTTCTATCAACCAAGAATGTGCATCTAGGAAAATTATCCTTCCAAAATGAAGTAGAAATTAAGTATTCCCAGATAAAAACAGAGAAAATTTATTGCTTTTCTTTCCTGATCTGAAAGATACACTAAAGTTTCAGGTTGAAATAAAAAGACATTAGACAGTAACTCAAATCCACATAACAAAATAAAAAAAACAGGTAAAGGTAATTTTGTAGGTAATTTTTTTTTAGTTTAAATACATTTTTTGCTGCTCTTTTCTCCTACATGATTTAAAAGACCATTGCACAATGTAATACCTAAAATCTGTGTTGATGAGCACAAAATGGTCAAAAATATAATTTTTTATGATAGTAACAGAACCAAGGAGAAAGAAATAAATGAAGCTACATAGGAGAAAAGATTGTGCACTACTGAAATTATGTTGGTAAAAATTCAAATTAACTTATTATAAATAACTATTTCAAGAGAAACCTTTAATGGGAAAGATATTAGAGATGTACAACATATGAAAAACAAATAGCAAAACAGTAGATACAAATCCCACCTTATCAGCAATTACATTAAAAACATAGTATAAATGGATTAAATACTTCAGTTAAAAAGCAGAGAATGACATATGGATGAAAACATATGGTCCAAATATATGCTGTCTAAAACAGACAGACAAACACAGATGCAAAAAGGTTGGAAAAAAAACAATTGACAGGGATATATCATGTAAACAGCAATAAAATAGAACCCAGTGGCTAAACTAATATCAAACAAAGTCGTTTTTAAAACAATAATTGTTACTAGAGACAAATAAGGACATTTCATAATGACAGAAGGGTCAGATCCATTCGAAAATATAACAATTGTAAGCATATATGCACCTAACCACAGAGTCTCAAAATTCATGATGCAAAAACACATAATTGAAGGGAGAAACAGAAACTTTAACAATAATTCTTGGGAACTTTAGTAACCCATTTTCAATAATGGATAAAATGACTAGCACATAACTATAAAGAAAGCAAAAATCTTAGGAAAACTCTATAATCAATTAGACCTAACAGAAATCTATTCAAGACTATACTCAACAACAGAAGAATACGTATTCTTCTCAAGTACACATAGAACATTCTCCATGATAGACCATATATTAGTTTATAAAAAGACTCTCAAAAATTTTAAATCCACATTGCTAAAATAGAATGAATTGAAAAAAATCAATGACCTGGAAATCTTTTACTTGTATGCCTTATTTTGTTTAATTTTCAAAAGTACCCAATGAATACTCATTTATTACAGATGAAGAAATTGCAATAGAGAGGGTATATAAATTGACTAAAATTAATTAATATGAAACAATAATGCAGACTCATCTTATTTTGCTTTTCAAGTTTGAGTTCTCAATTTAAATGCTGCCTCAATAGGCTGGGTCCACTGGCTCATGCCTGTAGTCCTAGCACTCTGGGAGGACGAGGCAGGTAGATTGCCTGAGCTCACAGGTTAGAAACCAGTCTGAGCAAGAGTGAGACTTCATCTCTAAAAATAGCCAGGCATTGTGGCAGGTGCTTGTAGTCCCAGCTACTTGGGAGGCAGAGGTAAGAGAATTGCTTGAGCCCAGGAGTCTGAGGCTGCTGTGAGCTATGATGCCACAGCACTCTACCAGGGTGGCAAAGTGAGATTCTGTCTCAAAAACAAATAAATGAATGAATAAATAAATAAAATAAATTCTGTCTTCTTAGAGATTTTCTCTACCTACTGAAATTTAATCTCACAGCATCCTATTATTGCTATTCACAGAACTTTTTTTTTTTTATTCTTGGGTATTCATTGAGGGTACAAGAAAGCAGGTTACACTGATTACATTTGATAGATAAAGTACCTCTTACAATTTTGTCTTGCCCCCAAAAGGTGTGACACACACTGAGACCACATCTTCACAGAACTTTTCACAATGTGGAATTTTGTATTGCTGGGGCTGAAGATGGACAAGTAGATAAAATAGGTAGTATGAACAACTCACCGCAGTTTACCTGATACATTCCTAGAGTTGAAACTGAAAGTTCAAGTACTGGAAATCCTCTCAGTCCTGGGAATACCTGGGTGGTTGGTCACACTGAATAATACTAGTTACAAGGGTTTCTTCACTAATGTCAGACAATCAGGTGTTCTCTCCATAAATAACAGCTATCACTCAAGAGAGGACTGCTACAACTGACCCTCTCCCTCAAAAACCCCACGTGGCTTCTAAAGCAGAACCCACTACACAGCACCCTTCTCAGGCACCAAAGAAACACCATGTAAAAATAAAACAAAGATAAAATTTTAATCCAGATTTTGAATAAAAATAGAGACTCTGAGAGAAGGAACTACCATTTGGAAAGGAAGGAAGAATGTATTACTATTTGTTTATTTATTTATTTTGCTTCCTCCCCAAAACTATTCAGTCCATAAAGGCAGAGGCCTCATGTTTTTTTTTTTTTTAATTTTTATTAAATCATAATTGTGTACATTAGTGCAATCACGGGGCACAATGTGCTGACTTCATATACAATCTGAAATATTTTCATCGAACTTCTTAACATAGCCTTCATGGCATTTTCTTTTTTTATTTTATTTTATTTTATTTTATTTTAAATACATGTATTTTATTATTCTTCATTACATTATTTCCCCCCCCCCCCACCCGTCCATGATAAGACAGAATTGATTTACAGAAAAGAATACAGAAAACACCAAAGCTCCTGGTAGTGGGAGAGATTTCAAGTAGGGAGAGAGAAGCTCTCTCCGTTCCTCTC
>CAUYRH010063437.1:0-76907 GCA_963574655.1 Perodicticus potto | reverse complement strand
TCCAGCCCGGGCCTGCCAAACAACAATGACGGCTGCAACCAAAAAATGGCCAGGCGTTGTGGCGGGCACCTGTAGTCCCAGCTACTTGGGAGGCAGAGGCAAGATACTCACTTGAGCCCAGGAATTGGAGGTTGCTGTGAGCTGTGATGCCACGGCACTCTGCCCAGGGTGACAGCTTGAGGCTCTGTCTCAAAAAAAAAAAATAAAAAAAAAATGAATTGGGCTGCAATAAACATTCTGGTGCAAATGTCTTTGTTGTAAGATGATTTTTGAACATCTGGGTATATACCTAGTAGAGGACTTGCGGGATCGAATAGTAGGTCTACTTTTAGTTCCTTGAATGTTTTCCAAACTTCTTATTTTTATTTTTTTGTAGAGACAGAGTCTCACTTTATCGCCCTCAGTACAGTGCCGTGGCGTCACAGCTCACAGCAACCTCCAACTCCTGGGCTTAGGGGATTCTCTTGCCTCAGCCTCCCAATAGCTGGGACTATAGGTGCCTGCCACAACGCCCAGCTATTTTTTTGTTGCAGTTTGGCCAGGGCCAGGTTTGAGCCTGCCACCTTCAGTATATGGGGCTGGCACCCTACCTACTGAGCCACAGGCTCTGCCCCTGTTCTCCAAACTTTTTTCCAAAAAGGTCATATTCGCTTGCATTCCCACCAGCAGTGTAGAAGCGTTCCCTTCTCTCTGCATCCACGCCAACATCTGTAGTTTTGGGATTTTGTGATGTGGGCTAATCTTACTGGAATTAGATGATATATCAAAGTGATTTGCATTTCTCTGATGATTAAGGATGATGAGCATTTTTTCATGTGTTTGTAGGCCACGCACCTGTCTTCATCAGAGAAGTTTCTGTTCAAGTCTCTTGCTCACATAGAAATAGAGTTATTTGTTCTTTTCATATTGATTAGTTTGAGTTCTCTATAGATTCTAGTTATCAGACCTTTGTCAGAAGCATAACCTGCAAAAATCTTCTCCCATTCTGCAGGTTGTCTGTTTGCTTTACTTATTGTGCTTGTGGCTGTGCAAAAGCTTTTTAGTTTGATCAGATCCCAGTAATGTATTTTTGATGTTGCTTTAATTGCCCAGGGAGTCCTCCTCATAAAATATTCTCCCAGGCCAATTTCTTCAAGTATTTTCCCTGCACTCTCTTCTAGTATTTTTATAGTTTCATGTCTTAAGTTTAAATCTTTTATCCAGTGAGAATCAATTTTTGTTAATGGTGAAATGTAGAGTCCAGTTTCAGTCTTCTACAGGTCGCCAGCCAGTTCACCCAGCACCATTTGTTAAATAGGGAGTCTTTCCCCCATTGAATATTTTTGATGGGCCTGTCGAAGATCAAATGACGATAAGTAACTGGGTTCATCTCTTGGTTCTCTATTCTGTTCCATAAATCTACTGCTCTGTTTTTGTGCCAGTACCATGCTGTTTTGATCACTATAGATTTATAGTATAGCCTGAAGTCTGGTAACATGATACCTCCTGGTTTGTTCTTATTTCTGAGTAATGTATTTGCTATTTGAGGTTTTATCTGATTCCATATACAACAAAGTACTATTTTTTCAAGTTCTTTAAAGTATGACAATGGTGCTTTAATATGGATTGCATTAAATCTGTAGATTGCTTTGGGTAGTATGGACATTTGAACAATGTTAATTCTTCCCAGCCATGGGCATGGTATGTTTTCCATTTGTTAACATCTTTAGCTATTTCTTTTCTCAGAGTTTCATAGTTTTCTTTGTAGAGATCTTTCACATCCTTTGTTAGGTAAATTCCCAGATATTTCATCTTCTTTGGTACTAATGTAAAAGGAATAGAGTCCTTGACTGTTTTTTCAGCTTGACTATTGTTGGCATATATAAAAACTGGTGAATTGTAAGTATTGATTTTGTATCCTGAGACACTGCTGTATTCCTTGATCACGTTTAAGAGTTTTGAAGTTGAGTCTCTGGGATTTTCCAGGTATAGGATCATATCATCAGTGAAGAGTGAGAGTTTGATCTCCTCTGACCCTATTTGGATACTCTTGATCGCCTTCTCTTGCCTGATTGCGATGGCTAAGACTTCCATTATAATGTTGAATAGCAGTGGGGACAGTGGGCATCCTTGCCTCATTCCTGATCTGAGTGGAAATGTTTTCAGTTTTACACCATTCAATATAATATTGGCTGTGGGTTTGCTGCTTACTTGTTTCTCATATGCTTTTTTCAATTTGACATTATTGATTAATATAATTTGATAGTCAAACTTCAATGTACATGGACTCTACGTCTTAATTTTTCCATTTCAGCTTTTACATGTTCTATTTTTATGCTGTTTCTCTTACCTTTAGTACATAAGACTGAACTTCTGCTAGTCAGCACACAGCCCAATGGGGAGCTGGCATTTTCATTGAATACTATGCTCTCCTTCAAGCTCGTGTGCTGAGCGTCAGCAGGGACGAGGCCGATACACCTCAAGATCTAGAAGACCTTTGAAGAAGTAATAGTCTAAACATTTCTTTTCCCCGCTAGATCCAGGTGCATCTAAGTGTGGAGTAGGAATACTGGCCATGGGACTTAAAGTGTCACAGCTTGTCGACCTAAAACCCAGAAGGAATACCATCTTTAGCATTTCCCACTGCAAAGAAGTCTCCTTGAAGGTGAAAGAGAGTAAATGCCTGATCACATCATGGCTGTGTGTGTGTGTGTGTGTGTGTGTGTGTCAGAGAAAGACATGGAGAGAGAGAGATTGTGTAAAAGGATTTCTGGTATCTTCAGAACTAGGTTAATTTGCCCATTTGTATTATAGCTCGTAGAGCCTCTAACAGTTCCCCTTCCTAGAAACAGTCATACTTTTAAATAATTAGTTCTTTGATAGCTGGCTCTAGAACAGAAGAGACCAGAGAATGGGAGCAAAGTCTTTCCCTTCCCACTATTTCCCCAGTACCTAGAGCAGGGGCTTGTTTATGTATATAGTGAGGATTTGACAAATATTGGCCTGTATGGGTCTTTAAAACTCTCTTCTTTTCTTTTTTTTTTTACACCGTGGCTCACAGCTTTTATGGCTGCTGTAGCTTTTGTTTTTCTTCTTATTCCTTAAAGCCATTCTTAGAAGAGAAGAGGACCCCTCCACCAGAGTGAAGGGGGTACTGGCCCACCCTTCATTCAGGACAAGCTTAGAAGAGGTGGGCCCTGGCCTCAGCCCTGTCTCATGGCACTTAAGATTAGCCTCTGCTCTGCCCTGTCCTACTAGGTAGACCAACCAGGTAGTTCTGCCCCAGAAACTGAGCATGTGTCTTGAGGTGTTCAGTAGCTAGAGGTGTGCTGGACACAGTTGCCATTTTAGGACAACTGATTTGGATTCGTGCATCCATCTTTAATTTGTGGTGTTACAGGACAAAAGCTGGTGAAGACAGAGATTTATGCCTGCTGCTCTGTCTCCAGAGCCTGAATGCCTGCCCTGTGGGCTGGCCCTCAGAATCTACTCACTGAATGAGTGAATGGTGATGAAATGTCCTAATAGCTCCTGAATGTCATCTTGGGTTTGATGTGCCACTTCTAGTTTCAATTTCTTCTTGAAATATGGGCTGTTTATGATGAGGGTGACACTTTGCTCATCCTCTCCCCCAGATCACAGTTCTAAAACTCTGCTATACAATTCTTCTAAACCGGATGCCCATTCTTCCATTTCCTTTTACCAAACATGCCAAGCCATTAATATCAACGAACACGAGCTGTTAGTATGTTTTGATAATTCACAAATCTTCCAGTCAACTGCAGACTTCACAAATTCAACATGTCGACTTTTGTTTTGGTAAAATGCTGTACTTTTAAATCAATTTTTTCCATAATACCAGTTTTTGCTATGTGCCTTAGAAATTGGGGAACAAATGGTGATAATATATGCTAAACTTAAAATTAGTATTCCTCCTTTTATAGACAACAAGAACTTTGTCACTTCTCTGTCACTCAGGAGGCTCAGCTACGATTTGTGCCCACTTGTGCTTCCTATTCTTAACTTGATTCTCTGAAGCAGTGATTTCATCTCCATTTGCCTTCATTACCTTGTTCTTTTAACCTTTTTTTTGAGACAGAGTCTGACTTTTGCTCCTCAGAGCAAATTTGAAGTCCTGGGTTTAAGTCATCCTCCTCCCTCAACTGCTGCACAGCTGGGGCTACAGGCACCTGCCACAACACCCAGCTAATTTTTCTATCTTTAGTAGAGATGGGGTCTCGCTCATGCTCAGCCTGAGCTCAAGGAATCCACCCTGCTCAGCCTCCCGGAGTGCTAGGATTACAGGTGTAAGCCACCATGTCTGGCCTCTTTTAAAATGGCATTTTGTTTTGTTGAAAGTCGCCTCAAAGTTTTTTTTTTTCTTTTTTGTAGAAGGGAAATTATAATTAGTGAGAATAAAAAATAATTTCCAGACCATTCTCAGGAGTTTTTTCTTTTTTGTGATAGAATCTCACTCAGTCCCCCTGGGTTAAGTGCTATGGCATCATAGCTCACAGTAACCTCAACCCCTGGGTTCCAGTGACTATTCGTCAGCCTCCTGAGTAGCTGGGACCATAGGGGGCTGCCACAACAGCTGGCTGGTTTTTTTTAGAGACAGGTCTCGCTCTTGCTCAGGCTGATCTCGAACTCCTGAGCTCAGGCAATCTACCCGTCTCAGCCTCCTAGAGTGCTGGTATTATAGGCGTGAGCTCTCAGGAGCTTTTTTTTTGTTTTTTTGGAAGTTTTTTTTATTTTTTATTTTTATTAAATCATAATTGTGTACATTGGCGCATTCATGGGGCACAATGTGCTGACTTCATATACCATCTGAAATATTTTCATTGAACTATTTAACATAGCCTTCATGGTCTTTTAATCACTATATGAAGACATTTATATTCTGCATTTAGTAATTTTCACTTGTACCCTTCTAAGATGCACTGTAAGTGTGATCCCACCAATCACCCTCCCTCCACCTATCCTCCCCCCTCCCCACCCCTCCCTTGCCCCTTTCCCCATTTCTTGTGCTATAACTGGGTGTTAGCCTTCATATGAAAGCTATAGATTAGCTTCATAGTAGGGCTGAGTACATTGGATACTTTTTCTTCCATTCTTGAGATACTTTGCTAAGAAGAATATGTTCCAGTTCCAACCATGTAAACATGAAAGAGGTAAAGTCTCCATCTTTCTGTGGTAAACATGTACCACAATTTATTAATCCATTCGTGGGTTGATGGGCACTTGGGCTTCTTCCACGACTTAGCAACTCTCCGGAGCTTTTTAAAGCCCGCATTCCACAATGATATCAATGCCTTGTAACTCACTGGGTGCTAACCCTGCTAATGAGCCTGAAGTTGCTAACATGGGGGTAGGCTCTGGGAAACATGCATGTTATGCTGGGCTTGGAGTCTGCAGAACTGGTTTTCGTGACAACCCCTGTCACTATGGAGTGATCTTGGACAAGTCACTTGACCTCCCTGTGCCTCAGTTTCTCTTCTATTTCATATCAAATCATGTGTGGTACCCACTGCAGTCGGTTCTCGAGATGTCAACTGAGGTAATGCGTGTCAGACCATTTCATCACTATCAGTGTTGTTTGTATCTTTCTCCCACAAGTCTGTACGTTCTTCAAGCTTAGGGACTGCACCTTGTTCAGATGTGTGTCCCCAGGCCTTGTCTGGAGACCTGACTTGAAGGTGCTTTTTAAGAGCGGTCACTAAGGGAGCTAATAACCAAGTTATTCTTCATTTTCTTTCAGAAAGTTCCATTGGTGTTTGCTCATTAACAAAACCATTCACTGGTCAACTGGTCTTAATAGTACTTTCTGTGTGCTTTCTGCTGTCCCTGGAAGGGATGGGGAATCTGTGGCCTCAAGATCACATGTGGCCTACCAGGTCCCCAAGCAAAGCCTCGAGACTGAATCCAAATCCCTTTATTAAAAGGATTTGTTCTGTAAAACTTGGATTCAGTCAAGAGGCCACACTCAAGGATCCAGAAGGCCCCATGTGGCCCCAAGGCTACAGGTTCCCCACCCATGTAGGGTATTCAGTTAAGGAAGATGTGTACAAAATAAACACAGAAAAATAGATACTCACATACGTACTGTAGATTCACAAGTCAAAGGTCACAAAATGGTGACTTAAGGGCTAAATCCACCTCGACATGCTTTCTTTGGCTCGAATGCTAATTTTTTAAAATGTAAACAACAATTTAAAAATCCAGATATCTGGTTTTGCCTTCTCGTGAAACTGTGAAGAGCTGGTTACAGTGGGCCAGGGTCCTCTGTGGGGGTAACTGGCTACGGTGGACAGCCACAGGCCTTTCAGGCAGGCCCTTTCTGGGGCCCTGGAATGGCCTCACTGCTCCTGGTGGCTTCCCAACACTGAGGCCGATAGAAGCCACCATTGTCACGCTTATTATGCTTCCACCTCTGTAGCATTCATTGCTTACCAGTCTAAACACTTTGGTGATCTACTATCTATCCATCCATCCATCCATCCATCTATCTATCAGCTCTCTATCTATTTATCACAGGTAAGGAAACTAAGGCAAGTTAGCATCTGGTGGATTCAGGATTAGAAAACTAGGGCACAGTTAGCATCTGCTGGATCCTTGCCATCCAGCTCTCGAAGTTCTTACTGTTAACCACGCAGCTGTATCACATCTTGGTATGCGTGCTAGTGGGGAGACATCAAAAATAAAACCAAATCTAAGTGGAAAGTTGTACCAGATCCCCTTGTCTGGGTCACTGTGTTCTGTATAATTAGAAAAGGAGTCACAAAAGAAGTGATTTTTGTAGAGTTTAAAGATAAAAAGTGCAGGCACATTAAATGTATGGTGCAAAGACCTTGTCGGGGATCTGAGGGAGAAAGCGAGGTTAATTTTGCTGCAGGAGGGCACAGACAGAGGTTAGCAGGAGGTGAGTTGCTACAGCTGAGCCGGTGACTTGGGGTTGGATCTGACAGTGGAGGAAAGTGGACTGACCTGGGCGGGTCAGGGAGGGAGGCGATAAGGTTGAAGTCCTGTTTAACCAATGTGATGTGGGCTAAATTTGTGTTCTTTCCCGAGTCCTGCTGAACCTCATTCATTGCTTTCACAATATAAGAAAGTCGATTTTGTAACGCAAAATGTCCCTATAATACTGGCCCGGCTGTTTACTTCTGCTTCAGTCCCTGAGCATATGAGCAAATACTTCAGGCCCTATAACGAGCAGAAACTTGAGACAGAGCTTATCTTGTAATGCTGGGTTTTGCATCATATCCAGGGCGTGGTGTTACTTTAGAAGGCAAGTTAAATAATTACGTGTTTACAGATTGAGCAAACAGTGCATGTGCCCTGAGAGGGCACAGGATCTAAACTTTGAGAGCCCAGTGACTAACTTACTCGGTGGGACTGTAGGCTCAGTACCTGGTTATATCAAATGGTCTCTTATATTTTCTTATATGTACACACATGCGCATGTAAACACACGTGTGTATATGTGTAAGTGTATGTTTGCTTATAGTGAGCATTTGTGCATCACCCTGTGTTTAATCATTCTTATTTACAGAATAGTCCAGGGAAGTTCGGAGATGTTGAAAAATCAATTAAGGCTAATTTGGGCAACTCCAGGCCTTTGACCCACCCTGTGTGCCCATCTTTGTTATGGGTGATGTAGTTAAGTGTAGTTTTTGATGTTTCTTAACAACATAATGAGTGAAAAAATTAATGTTAAAAGCATTAGGGCCAGCCTAAACTTCCTTCTTTAGACAATAAAAATGCCAATTAGATAGTTACATTCTTTATGCTCTTATTGTATTATTATTTCTCTCTCCCAGACAGAGATTGGGACTGTGTTTAGCTCTGTGCTTGTCAACAGGTCACAAGCACCAGTAACGATGCTCACCACCCCACTCCCCAACCTGGTCTCTGTTCCCTGCTTTATTGTTTTTAGATAATTTCTTCCTTTTTCTGTTTTTGTATTTTCAAGGACATTGCAAGGCATAATTGTAATCTGATTCAGGATTTTTTAAACACACTTGAAATATGGAATCACTTGTTAGTTTAGCTTGATAACAAACGTAAAGACAAGCTGGAAAGCACTGACTTAGCCTTATCCTGCTCATCCAGCTACTATGGACTTGAAGTAGAAGGCTTTGAAGTTACCTGCTTGATTGGCTGCATGTCATTGCTGTCCTTAGAAGTGGCTTCAGGATGCACATGTTGGATTGTTGGACCTCCTTTGCTGTCATTCTGCATGCTTTGTTTTCATTGTTGTGCTAGCTCCGAGGACCAGGCAACACTGCTGACTTCCCTGGGGGAGTGGGAAGGGACATGTCTTGGGTTGCTCTATTAATTCTCTTTGAGATAAATGCCATCTGGGTATGGCTCTCTTTTGCTCAGGTTGTTCAACTGCTCTGGACTTAAGTTTCTGCTTCTTTTGGTAGGGCATCAAATATCTGCATAGAGACTGCCTTTTTTTTTTTTTTTTTTTGTGAAAGAGTCTTAACTAGTGCTTGGGCTAGAGTGCAGTGGTGTGATCATAGCTCACTGCAACCTTAAATGCCAAGGCCCAAGTGATCCTCTTGTCTCAGCCACACTTGTGGCTGGGACTACAGGCATGCACAACCTTGCCTGGTTAATTTTTTTATTTTTTGTGGACAGCAGTCTTGCTATGTTGCTCAAGCTGGTCTCCAGCTCCTGGCCTCAAGTGACCCTCTCACTTTGGCGTCCATAGTACTAGGATTACAGGCCTGAGCCATGGCACCCGGCCTTGCATAGAGACTTTTGGTACAATTAGAGCTATGCTAGAGGAAGCATGAAATTGCTTCCTAAAGGATACGGTTCCTGCTCCCTCCGAACCAGAGCAGGGAAGGCCACAACTAGACCAGTTACCTACCCCAGTTACTCTCAGTTTCCTTATTGGTAAAGTGTGAGAGTCGGACAAGCTTATATCTAAGATCCTTTTCTGCTCAAATAGTCCATGAGAAATAGAAGGGTAAAAACACATAAACTGAGAATTTTGTAATTTGAGGAATCATCTGGAAAAATGGGACTTTGGCACCAGCTGTCAGGACAGAGATGGAGAGTTTGCAGTCAAATGAAATTAAGGGTGAACCCAGTGCCCCCAGTTCCTTGCCTGTGATGTCCGGCAACTTATCTCTGAGCTTTCAGTTCCTTCTCTTTAAAGTGGAAATACTGCTATCTACATAGCAGGGGGGTTGGGAAGATGTAATACACGCGCATAGTACATTTTAAGTGCTATACACCTCGCTGGCAAATAGCAGTCACTCTGTAAATGGTAGAAGTTACCGTAATGACTGTAATCTTATGACTACATGGTTTTGGGAATAGCTGAGGGTATGGAATAGTTATATCGAAGAAAGATGACATATGCAGAAATCTTTGAAGTTGAAGAACAGCTAAGAATGACTTTGAGGGCAGAGGAGCTACTGAAAGAAATGATGCAAAGGATGTGACAAAAAATTAGGTGAATGGCTCTGATGGGCAAGATCATTTATTCACTTATTACCAGTGTTTACAATTGGGAGCAGTGTAAGTATTTTTATTTATTTATTTATTTATTTATTTATTTATTTATTTATTGGAGACAAGTGTCTTACTATGTTGCCCTCAGTAGAGTGCCATCGTGTCACAGCTCACAGCAACCTTTAACTCTTGGGCTTAAGAGATTCTCTTGCCTCAGCCTCCCAGGTAGCTGGTACTACAGGTGCTTGCCACAAAGTCCCGGCTATTTTCTTTTTTTGTTTTAAGACAGAGCCTCAAGGTGTTGCCCTGGGTAGAGTGCCGTGGCATCCTAGCTCACATCAACCTCCAACTCCTGGGCTCAAGCAATTCTCCTGCCTCCACCTCCCAAGTAGCTGGGACTACAGGTGCCTACCACAACGCCCGTCTATTTTTTGGTTGTAGCTGTCATCGTTGTTTGGTGGGCCTGGGCTGGATTCGAACCTGCCAGCTCAGGTGTATGTGGCTGGCACCTTAGCTGCTTGAGTCACAGACACCAAGCCATGCCCGGCTATTTTTATGTTGTAGCTGTCATTGCTGTTTGGCAGGCCCAGGCTGGGTTTGAACCCACCAGCCCCGTTGTATGTGGCCAGTGCCCTAGCCACTGAGCTACAGGTGCTGAGCCCAGTGTAAATATTTTGATGAGAAAATCATCAGGCTTATGCCTTGTCCAGTGTTTATCTTCCACACATAGTCATTCTTTGTATTCAAAGATGATGGTGCATTGGTAACCATATTGTCTTAGTCTATTTTGTGTTGCTATCAAGGAGTATTTGAAGTTTGGTAGCTTGGGTTATAGTCCTACAGCCTGTACAAGAAGCACTGTGCTGGCTCCCCACCTGCTCCGGGAGGACTTCCGGGAGCCCCCACTCATGGCAGAAGGCAAAGAGGATCTGGGGTATGCAGATAACCTGGTGAGAAGGCAATCCTAGCACTTTGGGAGACTGAGGTGAGTGGACTGCCTGACCTCAGGAGTTCAAGACCAGCCTGAACAAGAGCAAGACCCTGTCCCTTAAAATAGTAGCTGGGCCTTGTGACAGGTGCCTGTAGTCCCAGTTACTTGGGAGGCTGAGGCAAGAGGATCATTTGAGCACAAGAGTTTGAGGTTGCTGTGAGCTATGATGCCATGACACTCTACCAAGGGAGACAAAGTGAGACTGTCTCATTAAAAAAAAAAAAAAAAAAAACAACAACAAAACATGGTGAGAAGGGAAGGAAGAGTGAGGGGGAAGGCACCAGGCTCTTTTGAACAACCAGATCTCTCTGGGAACTAAGGGAAATCACTCACTGTGGCAATCATGGCACCAAGCCATTCATGAGGGGCCTGCCCCATGACCCAAACACCTCCCACCAGGTCGCAGCTTCTATACTGGGGATCAAATTTCAACTTGAGATCTGCTGGGGACAAATGTCCAAACCATAAAACCATAATATACATGAGTGTGTCTGAAAAGACCAATCTCAGACAAGTACTTCTTTTTCCAATACCTAAATATAAAGACTGGCTTTCTTTTGCAGCTACTAGCAAGTTTATAGCACCTGCCAGGTTTACCGTTTCTGCAAACACCTGGATTCTTGGCAATCCTGCCTTAATTTAGATCTTCTTAAGCTGGGCTCTCTATACCTCAGAGAGTTTTGAAGTCCTTGAATTTCTTTGCAGAATTGCAGGTATATGAGCATATTTGCATATAGGGGCACTGCTGGCTGGAGTAAAGGAATCTGCCAAGAACTGCCGCTGAGGGTGTGTTGGACTGAGAAAGAATTAAAATAATTTCACAAGATGAAAAAACGGCATCACACGGACAGAGAGGGATCCCCAAATGCCTACTCGTGACTGCAGCTTTGGCGCCACTTCCGTACATTCTGCTCCCCTAACTCACGCTGTAAAGTCTGAGTCTCTTTGGTGAGGTTTTCATGATTTCAGAGCAGCTCTTCACGACATAATCCAGGGTCTGGCTGACGGTCTGGAGCGCTGGTGAGTGGGTGTGCAGACTTTGCACTTTCCTCTTTGGCTCTCGAAAGGGCATTTTAATTTTTTTTAGGAAGCCTAAAGTGTTAGAATCAAGTTTCCAGGGAAAGAAATGAAAACCATTTGGACACCAGGAAGCAAAAAGCATAAAGTAAAAGTGGCAGGACAGAACTTTTTTTTTTTCAATAAAAAGAAGGAAAAGTGTTTGTTTTCCAGGTTTCATTTGCAAAGAGAATAAGTCCTTTGTGCGTGACTTAGCCTCCAGGCCAACAAGGGCCACAGGGCCACACCCTAAGGCGGGTTTTGGCTCCATTCACCCTTTTCCTCCTTTCTCCTCCTCCTCTCTCTCTCTTTCACACACATACACACACGCACACACAAGCACACACACACAAATACTCTTCTTTAAAAGGTACGACCTTCATTGTATTACTAGTGTCAGGATGTGGAACCTTTTAAGGAGGTGTTGACTGCCAAAAACTTAGACTGGAAAGGGAGGTAGATTTTAACTGAACCCGATTTAAAAAACAAAACTTCTCTTTTATAAAAAGGGAAGTAAGTAAATAAATAAATAGAATTTGTTGAGCCTCTGGTGACTCCAAAGCTACCATTAATCTATGAGGGGGTCAAAAGCCCAAAGTTCATTTGCTCAAGAATTTATTATAGGGCAGCGCCTGTGGTTCATCGACTAGGGCATTGGCCCCATATATGGAAGGTGGTGGGTTCAAACCCGGCCTCGGCTGAACTGCAAAAACAGAAAAACAGCCAGGCGTTGTGGGGGGCGCCTGTAGTCCCAGCTACTCGGGAGGCTGAGGCAAGAGAATCGCCTAAGCCCAGGCGTTGGAGGTTGCTATGAGCTGTGTGACACCACGGCACTCTACCAAGGGTGACAAAGTGAGACTCTGTCTCTACACAAAATAAATAAATAAATAAATAAAGTGAGACTCTATTTTTACAAAAAGAAAAAGAAATTTATTATATATTGCACATTAGATGCCGAGCATAGAGATTTGGAAGTTTACCTTCTGGTCTCACCTATGTGAAACAATTAAGGAACAATAAAGTACAATCAGACGTCCAAGTAGCAAAAGTTTAAGTGTGGACCAGAAGAATACACCAGATCATCAACAGACAAATGTTCAAGGTCCATCAATAAGGGAATGGTTCCATAAAGGTGATCATGTTTCACATGATGGAGTACTATTCAGCAGTCAAAAGTCATGAACTAAATCTACGTGGGGGTCTCAAAATTATTCTTTAATGAATAAAGCAAGTTTTAGAATATGTACAGTATTACGTTATATATGTTAAAAAAAGTTCACATATAATATCATTTATTTTTTAATGTGTGTGCGTGTGTATGTATATGTGTGTTTCTTCTTAATGATCTGGAAGGAAACACACAGACCTTGTGATCGTGGTTATTTTTCAGGGCAGGAGAGACCAAGCTGAGGGAGCCAGTCAAAGGTATCTTTAGTCTGATGTGTTTTGTGCTGGTTTTATATTTGGAGATTACTCTGGTGACTGGGAGTCTGGAGGCCCAGCTTTCTTCTTCAGTAAGCAGTTGAGGATTTTGTAAATATCCTGCCTTCTTCTAATAGACCACATGACTTCCTGGGAGCCAGGACCTCTTAGAAGTCCGAAGAGCTCTTCCATTTTTTGAGGCTTCCAGCGTAGTAAAAAATGAAGAAATGCCAAGAGCATGTTGTAGCCAGCGTCGTATATTTTAGGTGTTTATATTTATCCATTAAAATTGTGGGATGAATCCTTCCCCTTCACTCTTGTGGGGCTGTCTCTGTGATTCTATCCAAAATCTACATTTTAAACCTGGAGCCCATGGCCTGCCAGCTCACTCCTCCCAGTGCCCCTGCTGCTGGCCCCAGAGAACCAGAAAAAGGTCTGTATGAAACAGGCTAGCAGGCCAGTGATGGGAGGGCTGGTGCAGGAAAGTTCTAGATCCTTTAGCCCAGTGGTTCTCAACCTGTGGGTCGCGACCCCTTTGTAACAATGAAAATACATTGCGGCATTAGACAGGTTGAGAACCACTGCTTTAGCCCTTTCCCTAGGGTGGAAGTCCTCTCCCATGCCTGGCAGTTGGATCTAGAGCGTCTCTCCTGCAAGGAGGGTTCTGTCTCAGGACTGTGCAGTTGTCCTACAACACTGAACGGAGGAAAGATTACTTTCCCGACCATCCTTCCCTTCCTCTGTTCAGGGCACTTAAGATCAAACAGGCACACCCTCTACCCACCCAGCCCAAGCCCCACCCCCATGCCCAAGGAGAAAATTGGGGCCAAATGTATGATCATGCTTTAATAGACCTGTAAAATGTCCAACTATTTTATTTTTTTTAAGTAGATAGTATTTGTCCTTAAAAAAAGTTGCAAAGAGGCATAAAATATTAAAAATGTACATCTATTTCACTTTATAGAAGGGAAGTGGGTGTCATTTTAAAGTCTTTCTTTCTGTGCTTAGTGACATTCTCGCATAAATATTCCAGAGAAATAATAGCGTTAGCCAATTATGAACACACTTTTGAAGCGTTTTAAAGAGGTCTGTCCCTCCAGCCTCCTTCTTTTTAATATTACATTAAGAGTTTCATATACTGTGAAACGTTCTCATTATGAAAGCACTAACTTGTCATTTGAAAGAATACATTCATCTAAACAAATACACTCCAAAGTGAACCAAATGCTAATGCACATTTTATTGGTTGAAAAGACAAACAATATAATTATATTTGAATTTCAGGGAATCAAAGGTAGTTAAAAAAAAAAAAGTGTGCACCAAGTCCAGGGCAGGGTTTGTAAGTGAGCCATACTCTTGTTCATTTTTCCAAGCTTGAGAAGTTTACTAAAATGAGCTGAGGGCCACTTCAGCAGACTAACAAAAAGGAGAATGTCTCTCAATTTTTCTTTTGTTCTTTCTAGATCCTGCTCAAGTGTTCACCAAGCCAGCAGGTTCACCAGAAAGCTACTGAGTGTTTGCTGGAACCCATTATGTGGGGTAGATTTCTTCTGGAATGTTGCCAAGGGTTTTTATGCTTCTGTGGTAGGCATTTCTTGAACATTGTCATTTAGCCAAGCACAGAACATTTGCTTAAAGGATAAAAAATGTTTTAAAATTCTTGTTTGTTTAAAAGCAGGTTAAATAGCCTTATTATAATCTCAGGCTAAAGCAGGAGAGAAACTTCTCTAGATTATCTGATTAGGTGATTTCAATTATTTCCCTTTAAAGAGATTCATAGTTTTTTCCTAAATTGACATATTTATACTGTCTTCTAGAAAGTAGTTCCCACTCCCATGCTTAATTTTCTTTGATGTCATTAGCTGTTTTTCAAAACTGAATTTTTACTTTAGAGATTTCTCACGTGTGTGCCTATAGGAGCTGTTAGTAATAGCCAGGAAAATTTGGAGGTACAGAGAACATGCTGAAATAGAATTTCTTTTCACTTTCAGTTCCATAAAAGGGCAAATGTGAAAATGTCTTTATGATGGAGCAGATATTTAAAAAGGATTAAAAATTCAATTATAAATTCCAAGCTTAAAATCTGACACATTAGGCTTGGCACCTGTAGCTAAGTGGTTAGAGCGCTGGCCACATATACTGAGGTAGGTGGGTTCGAACCTGGCCTGGGCCTGCTAAACAACAATGCCAACTGCAACAGGAAAGTAGCCAGGGGTTGTGGCGGGCGCCTATAGTTCCAGCTACTTGGGAGGCTGAGGCAAGAGAATCACTTAAGCCCCAGAGTTTGAGGTTGGTGTGAGCTGTGATGGCACAGCACTCTACCAAGGGCAACAAAGTGAGACTGTGTCTCAAAAAAAAAAATTTTTTTTTGACACGTTAAAAATTACAACGTGTAAGTATCTCCCCAGAAATTATGTAATGAATAGTAAAATTTTATCACATATCACCTCACTTAATTTTTTATTTTTATTTTTTTTTGAGACAGAGCCTCAAGCTGTTGCCCTGGGTAGAGTGCTATGGCAATCCAGCTCACAGCAACCTCCAACTCCTGGGCTCAAGCAATTCTCTTGCCTCTGCCTCCCACGTAGCTGGGACTAGAGGTGCCTACCACAGCACCCAGCTATTTTTTGGTTGCAGCCGTTATTGTTGTTTGGCAGGCCCGGGCTAGATTTGAACCCACCAGCTCAGGTGTATGTGGCTGGTGCCTTAGCCGCTTGAGCCACAGGTGCCGAGCCTACCACCTCACTTTAACAAGGTTTCAATTAGTACTAAGGTTTTTCAATCATGTATTCTGTGATATATAATGATATATAAAGGCTATCTCTAAATGTGACAAGGAAAAATAAAATATAAAAATTTGAGTCTTGTCTCTGCCATTCATTAGCTATGTGATCTTGGGTAAGTTACTTAGTGTCTCTGAACTTCAGTGTCATAGACATAATTAATACCTAGTTCATGGGGCTACTGTGAAGACTAGAGATGTCTGTAAGTTATCTCAATGGTGCGTAGCATATTATAAAGGCTTAAGAATATATTAGTTCTTTTTTCATCTTTGTCGATTCATTCTATGAGTACAAGTCAATCTGGAGATTAAAATAGGCGAACTGCAATCTAAGCTAGGATGGTGTTGTTTTAGTGTGAGGTTATTTCTGGCTGATTCATTTTATACTTGTACTTTAAATATACAAGTTTCTGTAAACACTCTTTAAACAAAACAAATCTGTTTTTATTTTGATGGAGATAAGACTGATTCTGATAGAATGTTTGGAGAGCTGAATTATATGCAGAAGAATTTTGTTTCTGAAGAGTCGCCTCTGTTCTGAAAATGTACTCAGTGAAAAGTAAAGATGATGCTACCTTTTCCTACACAGTATGTAAATGAACTCCTAAGGAAAAACATGGCAATTCTTTTATGCCTAAATCCTGTGGAATTTGCTGCCTCCTGTATTCAAGTCTGGGCTGTGATCGTAAACTTGGCTCCCTTCAATCGAGTTTTGTTAGGTGTTCAGAATGTTCCCACACCCAAACCTCCCTTCTGTAACCTGTGCCTACAGATCATGGTATTCAGCCCCAAGAGCTCTGTACTTCTGGGCCACTCAGGTACCTGTTAAATGCAGGCTATGTGTTTTTGTCCCACAGTTTTTTTCTGCCAGTTTAGATGCTGCAAACATTTGGCTGTTGCAGTTTCTGTAATTTTTGTTTGGGTTCTTTAAAAACTGCTCTTCCCCCACCTCTGGCACATCACCATTTCTCCAAGGCACTCATTGTGAGATGGGAAGGCTGGGGCCTGTCATTTGCATTCTAGATCGAAACTAACAGAATTTAGATTTCCTTTTCCTGTGCCATGACAAATGAATGAGGATATGAGATTTATTCTTTTGTAAAATGCAGAAGCCTCAATTCCAGGAGATGCTGAGTGTTTTCCTCATATTTGCTGAGTTGTTTATGTAAACTATGGTCCTTGCTTGTCATAGATAAGGGGAAAATATGAATTTGGTGGGGATGATGGCAGAAAGGAGGGAGTGGTGTGGGAAAATAACTTTGCTCTCATTTGCCATAAGGTATGTAATTCCTGGAAAGAGCATATGTATATACCGGGGTTCCCAAAAAGCATATATGCATTTTTTTCATATATGCATTTTAAGAGATCTTGTTGGAAGTAAAATCAATCATTTCGCCAAAGTGCTCGAATTGCAGGTGAAATGGATGTGCATAACGTGTCTGGGTACACTTGGCAGTAATAGTACCTTCGGTCCAACTTCGAAAAGTGATAATACATAGATAACATCTGCGTGTGTGTGTGTGTGTGTGTGTGTGTGTGTGTAGGCACCCTCTGTATGATGGCAAATAAAATTCCCTGGTCTTTATGGCCAAGACCTCATGTCACCTGTGCATGCTGTACACAGACTGAGCCCTGAGCTGCCGGGTGTAGACCGTGCTTGGGGGGCCCTCTTAGACTCAGCAGGGATGGCTCTTCTGCCTGTGTAGTGCTCTCCCAAGGCCACAGTGGCTCACTGAGGGACTGGGATCTTGGGTTAAAGATGAACAGATCTGATAAACAAATTCATAAGGACTAACAGTATAATGTCTTTAAAAAAACATTCTCACTAGGTGCAATAGTACACTCCTGTAATCCTAACACTCTGGGAGCAGAGGCTGGCGGATTGCTTGAGCTCAGGAGTTTGAGACCAGCTTGAGCAAAAGCCAGACCTCATCTCTACTAAAAATAGAAAATTAGCCAGGCAGTGTGGCAGGCACCTGTAGTCCCGGCTACTCAGGAGGCTGAGGCAGGAGGATTTCTTGATCTCAGGAGTTTGAGGTTTTTCTGTGAGCTATGTATGATGCCATGGCACTCTACCCAGGGTGACAGAGTAAGACTTTGTCTTAAATAAATAAGTAAAATTAAAAAATCATTCCCAAAGAGAATGTCAGGAATAGGTATGGCCAAAACAGCACCCCTCCCTTAAATGGACTCCAGGTTGAGGGGTAGAGTTGAAAGCAGATATGGTACGACATTCATGGGGGGTCCTTAAATATTTTAAAACAGTTCTTGGAAAGTTAGTACTGAGGGTCAACATAATGCTTTTTGAGCATGCTGAGGTTCGAGTTAAGGTTTGGAGCAGTGATTCTCAGCCAGTGTGCCGTGAGACGATCTTAGGTGTGCTGTGAAAAATTTTAAAGATCATTAATTAAATTATTTTTGAAAGAAGTTCAAAACACAGCAAGTATATTCTTTTTCTTGGAGTCTTTTTTCTTTATCAACATAATTTAAGTATGCCGTGGAAGTTTAACTATAGGTTCAAGTGTGCCATGAGATTTAAAAGGTTGAAAAACATTGGTTTGGAAAGTGTTCAGCCTCTGGATTTCTCCTCCCCTCTTCTCTTCCCCTCTTTTTTTGCAATGGGTTCAAGACTTGTCTAATTTTAAATGCTTGTGAGAGAGGAAAGGAGACCTCTAGGCCAACAAATCCAGACATTCCAGAGTAGAAAGGGCTATGGAAAGGGTTTGTCCAGAATCGCCAATCCAGAAAGGCTTTCTGGAGGAGGTGTCCTGAAACTAATTAGATAAACAGAGGGAGCCATGGTAATGGGGTCTTGCAGAACTAGTTCAGTCAAAGGGAAAAAGCTTATGAAAGCTAATAAGAATAGGAGTGCCTAGTTCTTGTTGACAATGTATTCCATGCAACTATTCAGCTAACTATTTTACCTAAATTATCTCATTGAATTCTCAGAAAAAGGTTGGGACACCTTTAATTCCCATTTTAATGAAGAAAAAATTGAGGCGGAGAAAGGCTATGCCTCTTGCACACTTTTGCACAGCAAGAAGGTGGTAGAAGCAGGATTTGCATCCCAGAGTCCTGGTCCCTTAATCTGTTTGCAGAAAGGATTTTCTCCGTTTGGGGAATATTAAGTGACTTGATAAACTTAGAGCCTGGCCTGCTTTCTGGAGGTGTGGTGGGAGACTGTTGGATTTTTACCTGGGGAGTGATATATTTCTTAATCCCAAATCTTATCAGAATTATTTGAAACTTTTTTTTTTTCTGGTGGGGAAAGTAGTGAGACCAAGGGTAGATAGGTGAGATTTTAATAACTTTTAAAATTCCTATGCTTATATTTGTATGGAAGCAAAATTGTTCTAAAGTTTCCTTAATTTTTCACCTAAGCATGGGTCTATGTGGAAAAGGTAACTTGGGGGTGGCCTGGGCAGGTAGGTAGCTGTATGTGGGGGACAGGGCACACTCAGGGTCAGGGGCACAGTTAGGCAAGAGAGATGTGGTGGTGACAACAATGATGGTAGCTAATAATTAACTAAGCACTATGGTGGAATTTATGTATAACTGTGTTCTTTTTTAATGCTCTCGATGGCCCCAAGAGGGAGATAGTTATACCTTCAATTTATAAATGTAGAGACTGAGGTTCTCAGAAGTGAAATAACCTGTCAAGGTCACACTGCAGGCAGAGCCAGGAGGTAAATCTGTCTGATTTTAGTATCTTAAAACTCTGATAGCAGCCATATCCAGGGAGGAGTTAAGGTTTGGGGGTGCTTTAAAAGTGGGGAGATGTCTAGGAAAAAATATTAATAAACATTTGGGAACTTGGAAATTGACACATGGTGATGGAATCCAATTCAAGGGCCAACAAACCCATGAAAAAATGCTCAACATCACTAATCATCGGGGAAATACAACTTAAAATTGCAACGTGATACCACCTTACCCCTATCAGAATGGCCACTATTAAAAAGTCAAAAAAACAATAGATGCTGGTGTGGATGCAGAGAGAAAGAACCCTTATACACTGTTGGTGGGACTGCAAACTAGTCCAGCCTTAATGAAAACCTGTGTGGACAGTCCTCAAAGAAATAAATATAGACTTACCATTCAATCTGGCAATCTCACTACTGGGTGTCTACCCAAAGGAAATGAAGTCCTTTTATCAAAAAGATACTTGGACTCAAAAGTTTATTGTAGCTTAATTCACAATTGCAAAGATACAGAATTAACCTAAATGCTCATCAATTCATGAGTGGATAAAGAACATGTGGTGTGTACACCTACACACACGTGAGGGCACGTGTACACACATACACACACTCAGCCATAAAAAGGAATGAAATCATGTTGTTTGCAGCACCTTGGGTGGAACTGGAGACCATTATCTAAGTGAAGAATCTCAGGGATGGGAAAACAAACACCACATTTTCTCACTAATAACTGGAGCTAAACAATGGGCACACATGGGCACAAAGAGATGTAAAGGACATGAGAAACCAAGAAGTGAGGAGGGCAGGAAGGGGATGAGGAATAAAAACTAAACGGTCAGGTGCAATGATCACCATTCTGGTGACGGACACACTAAAAGCCCTGACTTAAGCATTATACAAGGTCTCCATGTAACAAAAACACTTGTACTCCCTTAATCAATATTTTGAAATAAAACAACAAAAAGTTGTATGAGGACAGTGTCCTGGGGACCACTCCCCAGAGAGAATAAAACATCTATGGAAGTGGAGATGGAAACCAAGACCCCAGCACTGGGCCCACCATCTATCTACCCTCACGTGGCCTCTCAATCTCTGCATCTGTAAAAATGAAGAAAACAGCCCACCTTCCCATACGATTTCACGAGAGAAATAACCCCACTGTTGGTCATCATCAGTGGGATAGATGTGCTTTGAGAACTAAATAATTCTTCACAATAGGATGTGAGACAGGTGCAGAGGGAGCGGTCTGAACCCAGCAAAGGGGGAGAGGTTGCTGGGTGAGGGGCACAGGGCTTAAGTGTGATGATGGGGGTTACTGTGATACTGGAAATCCTGGAAGCAATAACTCCCTAAGAAGGATTGAAAACTTAGGTCAGGAAGAAAGGGATCAGAAAGGAAAACCACTGAGGAACATGAGCCAACAGGGCGGTGCAGGGACGAGCCTGGGTCCAGGTCTCTCAGTCCCGGCTCTGACCCTAAGAGGCTCTCTGACCTTGAGCACGTGGCTTCCAGTTTCTGGGCCTCAGTTTTCCTCTGTAAAAATGTCGCTGTTGGCGTAGATGAGCCCTACAGCCCCAACTGTGAACGGAAGGGTGCTCCATCTCACCCCAGGCCTGGGCTGAGAGGTCACAGGAGCAGGTGTCAGGGTGGAGGAATGGAATGTGCCTGGGTGTGTGGCGTGGGAGGGGCTTCATCCGGGTTGTGCACTTGTCCCCACTAATCCTGGCCTGAAAAAAAACAGGAGACTTACAATTCAGGAAGCTGCCGGGGCTGGGGGGGTCAGAGGAAAGGCCTCCCTGGGTAGCCATGTGGCTCTGCGACTCAGGACCCAGGGGAGAGTTCTTCTTTGTGAGGAGGCTGAAAGAGGACAATCTGGGAGTGGCCGGAATAAGAAAGGTGACTCCCAGGGTCTGGGCCAAGGAAGGGTTTTGGACAGGAAAGGGGATTCACAACAGGGCATGCTTGAGAGGAATTGTTTAAGACTTTAAACTCTCACCAAGGCAAGTAACATGAGACTGGACCTATAGGTTACTCTACTATATATAGTGTGTAACCTGGAAAGGCCTCCCCTGCAGCACTTGTGTTTTGAACTTCCAGGGAGTCTTTCTGCAGGATGCAGTGGGGGAAGGGATTCTGCTGGGACAGACAAAAATGGGGAAGCACTGGCTTTGAAGAATTTCCTCCCTTTTTATGCCTGGGGTGTAACCAGAGACCAATGTCAACAAAGAATCTGCCTTAGGAACACTTTTGTGTACAGCTCTCTTCGGAGCATGACTTGCTTTTTCTGAGGTTAATGAATTGTAAATTGTGCAATTTCAGGTTCTACTGGTCCAGAGTAGGTAGGAGAGACTTTGAGGGGGTTGGTGGGAGAGCAGTGAGTGGTATCACTCAGACATCTTGGAAACTCGCTATCTATAAGACCAGACTGGCCACATGAAATCCTCCCATTCACATGACAGCAGAACATACATGTGGATTTGGGTGTTAATGCCTCCATTGGTTATAGCACATGGGTCTATGCCAAATCTCTCAATAAGGTAAAATCCTAAATGCAGAGGGGGCAGAAGCAATCAAGTCAGCTGTTTGGTATGCTTGATCACACTTTTCATGTTATAACTATTTGCTGTGGTTGGCAAAGGTCTACACTCCATGCTGTGGGGGAAAAAAGGTACCATGCTGGGACCTCCAAAAGGTTGGGGCTGGATCCTAATACTTTTCGTTCTTCACATCCTTTCCCTCACCCTGGGCTTAGTAAAGGATCTGATGTTGATGCATGTACACAACAAGAATGTATCAGGCATTTATCTTACTCCAGCTACTGGGGATGTGGACAGTCACAAATCAGCTGCTGCCGACTGCAGGAAACTGTCCCAGGTAGGGGCATGTTCCGGAGAGGGCATGTGCTGGAGGAGGAGTGGGAGGTGAGGCCAGGTGGGAACAGAGGCAGAGACTGTGCAGACCTCAGGGGCCTCCTGGGTCCCTGTGAGGGTTTTGAATTTTACTCTGAATGAGATGGGAAACTCGTGGAGGGTTTTCAGAAGTGTGACGGGGTCATTCTGGCTGCTGCTTTAAATAAATTGAAGACAGCAAGGATGGAAGCATGGAAACAGGATACAATAATCTAAGCAAGAGATAATGGTGGCTTAGACTAAAGATTCACCAGATTCTAAATATTTTGAAGGCAGAGCTGGCAAGAGTTTCTGTTGGATGGAATTGGAAAGAAAAAAAGGAAAGATGAGTCAACATCTTCAGTCTGAGAAGCCAGAAGGATGGAGCTGTCATTTACTAAGATGGGGAAGGCTGGTGGAGAAGCAGGGTGAGAGGGGGAGGTCTGCAACTTGGCTTTGGAATTGTTACATCTGAGATGCTTGATAGACTCCTGCTGGAGATGTCCCATAGGCTATTGGATAGATGCGTTGGGTTCAGGGGAGAGGATTGAGTTATAGATATGAACTTGGAAGTGGGCAGCCCCATTAAAGCTATGGTTGGGATGAGCTCACCTCGGAAGAGAGGAAAAGCAAGCAGGGATAAGACTGAACCCTAGATATTCCAACATTTAGTGATTGGAGGTATGAGAAGAAACCAGTCAGGAGATAAGGAGTAACCAGTGAGCCAGGAAGAGGACCAGGAGAGTGTGAAGTCCTGGGGAACGGGGAGGAAGCTGTTTTAGTGAGGGAGTGTCCAATTAGGTCAGATGCTGCTGATGAATCAGGTAGGAATCGGACTTAGAGTCCGTCACTGGCGAGTCTGCAATGGCACCTTCGGTGGACCTGTGAGGATGGAAGCCTGACTGGAGTGGTTTCAAAACAGAAAGGACAAAAAGAATAGGTGGGGATGTGTCAACCAGGGGTCTCCAACCTGTTTTGGCACCAGGGACTGGTTTCATAAAAAAAAAAAATTTCTGTGAACCAGGGGTGTGTGGCAGTGGGGATGGTTTTGGGTGGGGACACAAGTGCATTACACTTACCTCAGATCACCAGGCATCAGGTTCCCACGAGGAGCACAACCTCGATCCCTCCCATGCACAGTTCACAGATGGCTCACGCTCACATGAGAATCTCATGGCACCGCTGATGTGATAGGAGGCAGGGCTCGGGGGGCCATGCCAGTGATGGGGAGCGCTGTAAATGCAGATGGAGCTTTGCTGGCACCCGGCCACTCACCTCCTGTTGTGTGGCCTGGTTCCTAGCAGGCCACGGACTGGGGGTTAGGGACCACAGATGCAGATAATTCTTTCAAATAATTTTATTATAGGGAGAAGAAAATAATTGAAGCATGTGCTGGGGGGAAATGCCCAGTCTCTAAGATGGCTCAATAGTATGCCAGAAGCTGGTTTGCAAACAGTGGGTTGTTCTATTTTGAAGAAGCTGGCTCCATCCAGGTGAACCCCAGTTGTGTATCCTATGACTCTACTATGAGGCCTTGACTGTGACCTCTAAACAGTGTCCCTGTCTGTCACAGATAGTGCTAGCACCATTGGATCAGCAGATCTTATAAGCCAAGGGCACCCCGCATGGCAGCCTGGGTCAACCAGCACGCAGGTTGGAGAAGTATTCCCTAATACAGGTTATAGCTTCCAGAACCAAAGAGGCTCACCAAGCATCATATTTCCTTCTTATCTCTAGTAAGCCCAAGGTAAAATAGCTTGTTCTTACAGGGCATGTCCCGCCATGTCTTCTACCACTGAACCCCTAAACACTTCACTAGCGTGGGAGGCAAGGCCGGGCCCTTTCTCATGGGGATGCAGGCTTTGGGTGTGAGAATGGGCTCAGATCTGGAAACTGTGACAGCTCTTGATTTTCTTTTCTTGTTATCCAAGTCATGCATACTCTCCCTGGTAGCCCCTCTGTCTCTTTCCTAAGAACACTGTGGTCTACTAGCCTTTGTCAAAACCTCAGTGGGCGGTGGCAGTCTGGTCTTGAGGGCTGTTATGGCTTCCATCCATCCCAACTCTACTGCATGTGAGCCAACACCTGGTCTTTGTTATTCTGGAATCCCATCATCTTCTTTGGTGCTAGGGAGCCCAGTTATATGGTAGTATTGTCTATTCTCACCCGAGCCTACAGAGGACAATCATTGCTAATCTTCTCAGAGATGCTGTTGCCTCCCCATGGATAGACATTGCTGCCCCTCTCTGAGGTATTTGAAGGGAAGGTCCTCTGAACCCTCCCAGAATGCATTCATACCTAGTGAGTTTGTTCTAATAATCCTATTTTCCCAAATATTCTCATCCCTTCCTCACTTTTCTGCCAAAGCACTGCAGCCTCTCCCTATAATTTACTAACAGATTTTATCATATTGGAACCTCAAGGGGCCATTCAGAAACAAATTAACCTTACTTTTAAGAGGGTTCCCAAGTCAGTAAACCACCTCCCCCATTGTATTCCGCTCCCCTCCTTCCACTCCTGTCTATCAGCTTCCCAGACATTCTTACCTGTGTCCCACTAGTTCATGTTGGTACAAAGCCAAGTCTTTCTGCTCTTTCGGAGGGTAAGGGGTTCTCTTCTGCACCCAAGACTATATATATATATATAGAGAGAGAGGGAGAGAGACAGAGTCTCAGGCTGTTGCCCTGGGTAGAGTGCCGTGGCGTCATAGCTCACAGCAACCTTCATTCTTGGGCTCAAGTGATCCTCTTGCCTCAGTTTTTCTATCTTTAGTAGAGATGGAGTCTTGCTTTTGCTCAGGCATGAGCTCAAGCAACCCACTCTCCTCGACCTCCCAGAGTGCTAGGATTACAGGTGTGAGCCACCTCACCCAGCCTTGTATTTTTTAAGGAAAAAAAAAAAGGACTGTATTTTTCACCATGGGCTTCCTTGGACCTAGTCCCAGGTGGCAGTCTGGCAACAGTGAATGGAGACGGGGGCAGATCTTGAACAAGGCAACATCATTTTGTCACGGTCACTGTCAAGAATCTAGCTTTGCCCAGATCTAGAGAAGAAAACAGAAGCAACATTCCAATTTTACCATCAGTCAACTGATAGGTTATTTTGGATGAAGTAATAGAAGCCAAGGAAAGTACCCTCAGGTTCTGGGTTTCTTCTTGCAGGATTGGAAAGAAAACTGGAGGGGAAAAATACAGGTCAGTTGGGAGAGATCTGTGGCAAGGAGGTTCTATGAGCTCTATTTGGTGGGTTGTTATGGTGGCCGTGCATGACCAGGGCGCTGATCTCTGCAAGCAGAACTACACCATTCGTACTTTCATTTGTCTATTCATTAATTCAATATTTATTAATAGCTCTTATGCTACTTACTCTGCTAGGTGCTTGGGTTCAAAGATGAACAAAACCCTGTCACCTGATTTTTTAGGAATTCATAGTGTAGTGAAAAGTGGGAAGAAATATGATTATCACCTGACACGTGCTAGAATAGAGAAGTGTCGGGGTGTCATGGGAGTCGGGATGAAATAAAAAACCCCCTCTTTCCAGTGTGTGTGTGTACAAGGGAGGAGTTATACAATGCCTGTCTGATTTCTTGTCTTTGCAAACTTCCATTCCTCCTTTCTAGAACCACTTGACCATAATTGCTGGGCAGAGATAATTTAAAGACTCTTACTTTAGTGGCTCAGAGGACTGCCAAGTCAGCCTTCCTTTCTGTCTTCAGCATCTACATCTAGTTTCTTATTCTGTTTCTGTGACCTATCTAATCTTATACCCTAGTTCCATTGTCCTCGATATCTTTTTCACTTTTACATCTGTTGCACCCTCAAAGATCCCTTGAATCCATTTTGCCGAAAGCCCAGATATTTGAGCAAATCCTACTTCTTTTCCTCTGTACCTGCGTTGGGAGAAGAGGAAAGTGTCTTATGCACAGTAGTCAGGCCATTTGATGGTCTAATTTCACCTTTACATTGTTTCCATTTTATAAATGAGGCCCAGGTAAATTAAGAAATTTGTCCAAATCCCATTCCAAAAAGAGTTCCAAAATTGCTTTGAAGGGTGGCCTAGGCAGTGGCATCAGAGCATAGCTTCCCAATGGGGGTGCTTTTAAGGTAACTATAGCGATATTCAACAATGAGGCATGTAGCACTCTAGGAAGAGTTCACTAACTTAATTGTCAGACCTCATATATATATTCCTGCTTAGTTAGATGTCACCAGTTTTCCAAAGTAATTGCACCAATTACACATTATTTGTTCATTTTCCTCTTTGTGAACAATGCATGTACCTTAAAATACTGTAATTCCATTTTTTCTCTCTTGGCTTAATGCTCTTTCACTGTACATGGTCTATATAATTCTTCACAAGATATTATTATTATTATTATTATTTGAGACAGAGCCTCAAGCTGTCCCCCTGGGTAGAGTGCTGTGGCATCACAGCTCACAGCAACCTCCTAGGCTTGAGCGATTCTCTTGCCTCGGCCTCCCAAATAGCTGGAACTACAGGTGCCTGCCACAATGCCCAGCTATTTTTTGGTTGTAGTTGTCATTGTTGTTTGGCAGGGCTCAGGCTGGCCAGCTCTGGTGTATGTGGCTGGCACCTTAGCTGCTTGAGCTACAGGCACCGAGCCCCAAGATATTATTTTTATTGTTTTACACAGTCAATATTCATTTATAGTTATCATTCCTTTCTAAATTTCTGACCTTCTACCTGGAATCATTTTCTTTTTCCTGCAGGAATAGGTATATTAATTCTATTGGAGATGAATTTTCCCAGTTTTGGTTTGTCTGACATGTCTCTTCTTTACTTTTATTCTTGAAATGTATTTTTATTTTGGGAATAGAATTCGGGTTTGGCAGTTACTTTCTTTCAGCACTTTAGAGCTATTACTCCATTGTCTTTTGGCTTCAAATGTTGCTGTTGAGGAATATTCTATGAGTCAAATTATTTCTTGTTTGATGGCAATCTGCCCTTTTTCTCTGGTTTTGTTTAAGATGTTTTCTTTGTTTATATTTTCCTGCAGTTTTACTATAAAGTGCCTAGATATTCCTTTATTTGATCAGTTTTGGGTTTCTTGAATCTGCTACTTGATGTATTTAATTAGTTTTAGAAATATCTCAGGTAATTACTCTTTAAATAGTATTTCCATTCCATTATCTCTGTCCTCTCGAACCTCAATTAAACATGTATTAAAACTTTTTATGGTTCTTTTATATCAGGGCCCTGATCTGAAAAAACAGAAGTACAAAAATTGAGAGTAAGCATTTTGAAGACTTTGTAGTAACTGGCAGAGTAATTTTATGTTTTTTGAATCTAATAAAATGTAGTCTTATTTTTGGTGTGTCTTTTTTTTTTTAACATATACATGTGTTTATTAGGTTTCCACTTTTTGCCTTCACAGAATTAAAAAGGCTTAAAATTCAATAACAATAACAATGATTAAGATAAGGACTAGAAACAAAAACCTGGTAAAGAATGAACGACGATAAATATGTTCAGAAAAGAAGTCAGATGATTGCTGCATCGAAATGTTAAGCAATAAAATAATAATAATGCCAAGAAAGTAACATTCACATTGCCAGATAAGAGTATGTCGTATAGAATGCTTTGACTCTGAGGCTCAGCATAGAGTCATCAGTTAACTTTGTTTTGGGGGTGTCTTTTTATTATTTTATTGTTCCACCAACTTATTTAAGTTGCATGTTACAAAAGTATCCTTTTGTGGCATTTTGGATTTTTTTCTTTTAAAGTTTGACAAGTGCATTTCTAGGTCTCTTATATTTTTTCCTCCTCCACTTCCTCCTCCTCCACTTCCTCCTCCTCCACTTCCTCTTCCTCCCCTTCCTCCTCCTCCACTTCCTCTTCCTCCCCTTCCTCCTCCTCCACTTCCTCCTCCTCCCCTTCCTCCTCCTCCACTTCCTCCTCCTCCACTTCCTCTTCCTCCCCTTCCTCCTCTTCTTCCTCTCCCCCCTCTTCTTCCTTCTTTTTCTCCCCCCTCCTACCTCTTCCTCTTTGCCTCCTCCTCCTCTTCTTCCTCCTCTTCTTCTTCCTCTCCTCCTCTGCCATCTTCTTCTTTTTAACTTTTTCTCTCTGTCCCATACTGTAATTTCTCTCTTCAGCTAAGCTATGTATGGTTAACTGTTAAATCTATTGTGTCTTCATTGGTTATTACTACTTAATTCTAGAGTTTTCATTGACTCTTTTAAAAAGTAATTTTCAGTTGATTTTCATGTCTTTGAACAAATTAGAGTACAATTGTATTCTTCAATTTGACATTTTTCAAAGTCGACCTATTGTTTTAAAGTCTAAAAACTCATCATATCTGAGCCTCTGTGATCTGTGGTTGTGTTTTTTTGGTTTTCATTCTTGTGGTCTTGTCTCCTTGTTTTTCTGTTTGCTTGTTTTTTGTTATTTTTTTCTTTTATTTATATTTAAAACATTATTTATAGACATAATTAGAGTTTTATAATGATGTTATTCTCCAGAGTAAGTTTGTATTTTCTTCTGGGAGGTATTTGGGACACTAGCATCATGGGATCACTTTAATCCAATTTCAGATCTTGTGAAACTGAGTTTCTAGGGCCTTCTCTCAGCTTATCATTGTTCCTAGGGTGCTGACTTCCAGTGGCCCATCCAAAACCAAAGAGGTTCACCAGAGCTATCTTTGCTCGGTGGTGCTGGACGCCAAATTTGGCTTTAGTTCTGTGAGACACTTAAAAACATTTTTTTTAATTTATACAAATTTATGGGTACATGTGAACTTTTGTTGCATGTATATAATGTGTAGTAATCAGTTTGGGGTATTAGGGTGTCTATAATTTGAGTATAGTACATTTCTGTTAAGTACAGTTACCCGATACTGCTATCAGATATTGAATTTATTCCTTCTGCCTTCCTGTTTGTACCCTGTAAGCCTTCATCCTCCCCCTTCTCCACTCTCCCTTCTCAGTTACCCATCTTTCCTCTTTCTACTGTGATCAAAGTTTTTAGCTCCCACATAGAAGTGAGAATCTGTGATATTGGTCTTTTTGTACCTTATTTCATTTAAGGTAATGACCTCCAGTTTTTGCTGAATGACATGATTTCATTCTTTTTTATGCCTGAATAGTATTCTATGTTGTATATATACCAGATTTTCTTTATCAATTCCCTATTGATGGATATGTAGGTTGATTCCATATTTTTAAAAAAATGTTTTATTGAGATAAACTGTATGTAATTTACCATTTTTGCCATTTTTAAGTGATTAGTGATCAGTGATAATAAATACTTTTATATTCTTCAATTTTTCCCTTTCTCTCCCCCTTTCCCCCACCCCTTCTTCAGCCTCTTTATTGTCTGACTGGATTATTTCAAAAGGCCTGTCCTCAAGTTATGAGATGATTCCTTTTGCCTGGTATAGCCTATTATATTTATAGATACAATAGATATATTGTATTTATAGATACAATACATATAGACTATTTATTGATATAGTCTATATGTATTTTGTGTTTTCTTTAATGAATTCTTTAGTTGCAGAATTTCTATTTGGTTCTTTTAAAAAAAATATTCTTCTCTTTGGTAAATTTCTCATGAATAGCCTGACTTGTTTTTCTGATTTCTTTGTATAATTCTTCAGAATTGTCTTGTATATCCCTGAACTTCTTTAAAATCAATATTTTGAATTCATTCTTTATCTGGGATTTCATACATTTTTTTTGATTAAGAGCTCTTACTAGGGGGGCGCCTATGGCTCAGTGGGTAGGGTGCTGGCCCCATATACTGAGGGTGGTGGGTTCAAACCCGGCCCCGGCCAAACTGCAACAAAAAATAGCCTGGGCTTTGTGGTGGGCGCTTGTAGTCCCAGCTACTCAGGAGGCTGAGGCAAGAGAATTGCCTAAGCCCAGGAGTTGGAGGTTGCCGTGAGCTGTGATGCCATAGCACTCTATGGAGGGAGCACTGTATGGACATAGTGAGACACTGTCTCCAAAAAATAAAAGAGATTTTACTACAGAATGTTTCTTTTGAGGTGTCATATGTCCTTGCATGTTCACACTTTCTGTGTCCTTACATTGATATCTACCCACCTAGTGTAATAGCTGCTTCTTATTTCTGAATTTACTATTTCAGGAAAGGACTTTTTTATGAAGATGCATCTGTGTTGTGGGTTGGGTAGGACACTGTAGCTTTGATTTCCTCAGCTGCAGTTAGTGTTGGGGAGGACACTGTAGCTTTGATATCCTGGGCTGTAGTTAGTGTTGGGGAGGACAATGTAGCTTTGATTTCCTCAGCTGCAGTTAGTGTTGGGGAGCACACTGTAGCTTTGATTTCCTGTAGTTAGTGTTGGGGAGGACACTGTAGGTTTGATTTCCTGTAGTTAGTGTTGGGGAGGACACTGTAGCTTTGATTTCCTCAGCCGTAGTTGGTGTTAGTGCTTTGTGAGATTGCCTCATGGGGTTAGGGTGCAGTTATTAGTGGACACTGTGGTGAGGCTGTGCTGTGACCGGGAACTACATGGGCCCCATGGTAGCAGCAGTGGGCGAGTGTACCTGCCTTTGAGCCCCAGGGTGGCAGCTCTGTTGGCAGCTACTGGCAGGTCAATTCTTTGGCCTCCAGGTGGTTTGCTCAGATGCTGGTAGTGGCAGCAGTGGGCTGGGCATGGGAGCAGGTTCTTGGGTTCCTAGGTAGCTGGCGTGGTGTGATTGACAGAAGTCGCAGTGGCAAGATGATTGTCTGGGCCCTGAGTGGAGTGAGCTGGTGTTGGTGGTGGCTGCAGTGTGGAGTCACCACCCTCAGCCCCATACATGCTGCATCATAGCTCACAGCAACCTCGAACTCTTGGGCTCAAGTGATCTTCTTGCCTCAGCCTCCCAACTAGCTGGGACTATAGGTGCTTGCCACAATGCCCGGCTAGTTTTTCTATTTTTAGTAGAGATGGGGTCTTACTATTGCTCAGGCTGGTCTCGAACTCCTGAGCTCAAGCAATCCACCCTTCTCGGCCTCCCAGAGTGCTACGGTTACAGGTGTGAGCCACTGTGCCTGGCCAACCAGGAAGTCTTGTGTAAGTTCGATTTAACCAAATAGCTCTCTAAATGGATAAATTATTTTAAAGATATTTTTGCAAGGAAGCTAGGTCTGGAGAGTTCTCTAATAACACCAATTTAATTGAACAACAAGAAAGAGCAGAGCTGACATTTTTCTAGCTCTTCATATAAGTATTTCTAAAAAGCTATGTGAAAAATAATTTGGGCAAAAAAATTGTGAAATTATTCAGATAAATGTGATCTTTTAACCACAAGCAAGGATGTAACCACATTTAATCCTGTAAGTAGAACGTTTTGAAAACAGTTATTTGGAAAATCTCCAGTTGTTATGTGATTTTATTGCCAAAAATGCAATGAATATGCCCCTTTTAAAACTCTTCCTATTTACATACTTAACTTGGAAACAGAACAGATAAAAATAATAAATATACGGTTGTAGAGATTTTTCAGTCCATTTCTAATTAGTTCTATGGACAACTAATTGACAATAGGGAAGATAAAAATATACTAGCCAATTTTTATTGGAAACTTTATCTAATTGATGGATGGGGTTGAAAAACAAGTATCATACTATAGCAAGATGAACAAGTAAAGCTCTTCTTTTGTTTTAATCAAGATGTTTCTGAAGGGATCTTTGCCATGTCTAATAGCTCATAAGGCCAAGCGTCAAAACAACTGAATTTAGCATCAGACCTTTTATTCATAAAGGATTAAAAAAAGTGAAACATTATTTAAACACACAACTCTCATCAAAATCTTATTAATAACGATTTCAAAGGGGAGAGCAAAATTATTATTATTATTTTTAGACAGGCTCTCACTCTGTCTTCTGGGTTAGAGTGCAGTGGCATCATCATGGCTCGCTGCAACCTCCAACTCCTGGGCTCCAAGTGATCCTTCTTCCTTAGTCTCAGGAGAAGCTGGACCTTCAAATGTGTGACACCATACCCAGCTAATTTTTCTATTTTTTGTAGAAATGGGGCCTCACTCTTGCTCAGACTGGTCTTGAACTCCTGACTTTACACCATCGCCCTGCCCCTTGCTTTGGCCTTCCAAGTTCTAGGCTTCCGGTTGTAAGCCACCATACCTGGCCAATATGATATTTCGTATCATTAATAACTTTACAAAAATTTAAAATAATTTGTATTTCAACTTTAGCTCATCCTTTTTACTTTTTCTATATATTTTATATTTGTATACATAATATATATCATGCTTTTCCTCTATATTAAGTATATAATGTCTATATTGCATGTATGTATGAATTTACTTCAAAAAGTTTTGAGACTATTATTTTATTTATTTATTTATTTTTTTGAGACAGAGCCTCAAGCTGTTGCCCTGGGTAGAGTGCCATGGCATCACAGCTCACAGCAACCCCCAACTCCTGGGCTCAAGCGATCCTCTTGCCTCCACCTCCCAAGTAGCTGGGACCACAGGTACTCGGTTAATGCCCAGCTATTTTTTGTTGTTGTTGTTGTTGCAGCCATCATCATTGTTGTTTGGCGGGCCTGGGCTGGATTCGAACCTGCCAGCTCAGGTGTATGTGGCTGGCTACTTAGCTGCTTGAGCCACAGGCGCTGAGCCTGGAGACTATTATTTAAAGTTATCTCTTGAAATTTGCCTTCTGGGTTTCCCCATGTTGGAAAGTAGGTCTCTACCCTCCACCCTATCCCATTTTTCCCCATTGGGCTCTGTTTATTGAACAGCACTTATTGTAATTAGATACTTACTTGTTGTTTACTTATTTGCTAGATTATAAGCTCCAAAGTAGTAAGAGTGAAGTGTGGTTCATTTACCAACAATACCCAGAGTTCAGAACAGTATCTGGAAATTACTAATTATTCAATATTTATTGAAAAAAATTAATAAAGTGATTATATGTTTCTGAGTGAGACAGACTTGGTAGTCACTCCCCAAGGTGGCGGTGGCCCCCAACGATTCTGCTTCCTGGTATTTGTACCTTTGGGTAGTTTCCTTCCACGTTGCACTCGGGCTGGTCTATGTGCCTAAAAGAGCACAGCAGAGGTGGTGGCATGTTACTCCTAAGACATTTTGGCTCCCAGTTTGATGGCTGTCTCCTCTTTCCTCTGTTTTTTGCTCTGGACGGGGCCAGTTACCAGTCCTGAGCTGCTCTGTGAAGAAGCTGCTTGGTGAGGACCTAGGCCTTCCTGCCAGCAGGTGCGTGAGTGAGTCTGCAAGTGATCTTGCAGCCCTGCAGAGGACTGCGGTTTAGCAGGACTCCTGGGACACCCTGAGATAGAACCTCAAAGCTAAGCCATTCCTACATCCCTGACTCTGTAATAAATGTTTGTCATTTGAGCTGCTTAGTTGGGAGTCGTTTGTCACTCAGCAGTATATAACTAATATACTTAAGTTTGAATACCAGTTTGTCCTTTGCTAGCCATGCCTACTTGGACATTGGACTTTTGGAGCCTGTTTTCTTTTTAATTTTTTTTTTTTTTTGAGACAAAGTCTCAAGCTGTCACCCTGGATAGAGTGCCGTAGCATCACAGCTCACAGCAACCTCCAATTCCTGGGCTTGAGCGAGTCTCCTGCCTCTGCCTCCCAAGTAGCTGGGACAACAGGTGCCCGCCACAACACCCGGCCATTTTTTGGTTGCAGCCGTCATTGGTGTTTGGCAGCCCGGGCTGGATTCGAACCCGCCAGCTCAGCTGTACGTGGCTGGCACCTTAGCCTGTTGAGCCACAGGCGCCGAGCCTCTTTTTAATTTTTTTTTGCAGTTTTTGGCCGGGGCTGGGTTTGAACCCGCCACCTCCGGCATATGGGGCCGGCGCCCTACTCCTTTGAGCCACAGGTGCCACCTCTTTTTAATTTTTTAATGGCAATAATACTACTTACAGAGTTATTAAGAAGCACACTCCCTGTTGTATAGTAACTTCTTAATCAATACCTATTTTAATTTATTATTAAGTAAAGTGAATGCTTAAGAACAACAACAAAGCTGTAGAGCTCCCATTAAAGGAAGCACAATCCTCCCAAAAGAATAGCTACCTTGGGCCATTGTGTGTAGGGCCAAATAGCATGGCTGGTTGTCCTAAGACCCTAGGACATCCTCGTGTCACAGCCCACATAATGAGGGCCATAAGCTGTTCAGAAAAGGTCAGGCAGAATCTATGTACTGTTCGTTTCCATTCTTTTAGCTAGAAACCACACTAAAATACGTAACACACATTTCCTTGTCTTCCTGAATAACCTGTTGGCGCCACAGGAAATTTCAATAATCTAGAAAATCCTTTACTCTGGAGCAGTGGTTCTCAACCTTTACCATGGATCAGAATCCCCTGGAGGGCTTAGCAAAGGCAGATTGTTCGGCCCCCCACTCCCAGGAATTTTTGATTCAGCCTGTCTGCAGTGAGGCCTGAGACTTTGCATTTTTAACAAATTCCCACATGATGTTGGTGTTGCAGGTCTGCGGACCAGTGCTTCGGAACATCGTGGTCTCTGATAAATAAAGCCTTAGCATGCTAAAGAATTAGGAACAGTAATGGTTAGACAAAATAGAAAGTAAAATTAGATCCAGATTCTTTACTGTGCCATACAGGCTCTGCACGACGTAGCCCCACTTTGTCATATGCTGTCGCGTTCAATTTGGCTTCCTTTCTGCTCCTCAGAGACGCCAGGCCTACGTCCATCTGTGTACATTTGCTGTTCCTTCTGCCTGAGGTTCTTCTGTCCCAGATACGGCTCTTTGTCATTACCGAAGACCCAACACCAAAAGTCACCTTCCCAGAGAGGCACTTTTTACCTAAAAGGGCCATTTTATATCTCACTTCCCACTTTCCTAATTTATTCTCTTTAAGGTCATTTATCATGATCTGAAATTTCCTTTTTTTTTTTTTTTAAATTCAGAATATTATGGGGGTACAAATGTTTTGGTTACATGAATTGCTTTTGTACAGTTTGAATCAAAGTTCCACGTGCGCCCCTCACCTGGCTAGTGAGCATCGTACCTGTTAGATGTGACTCTCTCCCTTCCCGCAGCTCTCTCCCACCTGCTTGGCTTCCATTGAGTTTTCCTCCCAAATGTGCACACGGGTGTTGATTGATTCGTTCTGATTTAATAGCAGTATATGTCGTGTTGTTTGTTTTTCCATTCTTGCGAAACTTCACTTGGAAGATTAGTCTCCAGTTCCATCCAGGTTGTGACTAAAGGTCTCGGGTCACCTTTTTAATGGCTGAGTAGTACTCCATGGTATACATATATCACATTTATTAATCCACTTACATACTGAGGGGCACTTGTGTTCCCACATCTTTGCAATTAGGAATGGAAATGTTCGAGTGCAGCTGTCTTTTTTATAAAAGGACTTGTCAGGGCCCGGGACTGGCCAGGTCTCGGCCCGGCTTAACTAGGTTCTGGACTCGGACCACTAAAGTACTTTGCTCAGCAACAATTGCTCTTACGTGCCTGAGGGCTATCTACTTTAGCTGGAGAGAGAGAGAGTCTTGGAGAGAGTAAAGCAGTCTTCTTAGAAAGATAGATCTTAGTCTTTAGCAGAGCTTGGTGATCTTCAGCAGAGAGACACTGTGCCGGTGTTCTGCAGGCAGGAGAGGAGACAGAGTCAGAGTCAGAGTAAGCGGGTCCGTGATAGAATGTGCGTGCTCCCGACTGCCTTCTCCTCCAGCCTAATATAAGGCTGATCTCGTGCCTCTCAACACCACAGGTGTAGACACTGCCAATTCACCACTGCTCTCATCTCGCGAGCTCTCATGCTTGTTAGGAGAGCTAAATCCCCCTCCATGCCCTTTTCACCAAGGTGTTCCATTATTGAGCTATACAGGTATTTCTTATAACTCTCACTCCTCCTAAGCCATAGGCTATACGGGCTTCTGTAAGGACTTTAATTTTTATTTCTTGTTGGAAAATTCCAATATAACAGACACCTCATCTCTTAGGTTGGTTGATGTCTCCAGCAGCTGGAACAGGGCCTGGTATGTGGAATGTGCTCATTGGATATTTGTTGGTTGGCAATGTGGGTGTCTGGCATGGGACTCTGACTTTAAAACTTAGTTTCAGGGTGGGGGAGAAGAAATGAGGAACACTGGGGAAAAAACCTGGCAGCCTGGGGAACATGGTCACCCTTGTCCTCGCCCTCCCCATGGGATAGCTGCCGGGATCCTGCCAGCTGGCAGGATGAAGGGAAGGGCTCTGCACTCTTCCCTGTGCTCCACGGTGTCTTCCACATCCTTGGTTGCCTCATAAGAAGACAACACAGTGACTTGGGCAATACATTTCACTCTCGGAATTCCAAGACTTGTTAAATGGGTCACTTTTTCATGCATCTGGAACACTCCTAACTCTTGGAAGTGATATTCTGCAGGCTGGCTAGCATCTGCCAAGTTGTCCCCAGCTCCGGTGAGGGAAGGAGAACTGCTTCCCCACCCCTGTTGGGTATCAGGTGTGCTCTGTCTGTGGCCGTCCGCCCAGGGACCTCCAGCTGTTTGAGATCTTAGGTTAGGAATGGAGCTGACCCATCCCATTGGCAAGGACATTTGGACCCCAAGATGAACAATGAAGCAAACCTGTTCACTCGGATATTTTAAGTTGTATTTGTTTCCTTCCCAATCCTCATTAAACATTGAGCGCCTGTGCCAATTCTGGCTCAGGCAGACAAGGCCTGGACATTCTCTCCACAGACAATCGCTGGTGGTCGGAGCTGACTCACCCTCATGCCTTCACCTCTCCTGGCTCTGCCCTTGGCGCCTGGTCTTGGGAGGTTCACATTCTTGCCATAATCTTAGACCATGGGCAAAAACAACAGGACATTCTCTGGGGAGTTCAGGAGTGCGTCTCGTGGTCTAGCTACTGGCTGTTACTGCTTGAGGTTTGGGGGAAGGTTTTCCCAAATAAGGAGACTTGAGAGTCCTCGTGGTTGGGACAGTTATGGGCTCCAGAGTGCTAGAGTTGGAAATGTTTACACAGATGCACTTCATGTTTTATCTGCCCTTTAGATGGGCATGTAGAACATTCCAACGACATGAACTCCTCCCATTTCTGCCCTTGATCCATGTTAAAGTCAGTTAGAGACACTGGCAGGTGATTAGTGACCTTGGCGTGGCTCACGCAGCTTGTTGTGTCAGGAAAGAATTGAAGATGGACTTGACAAGAAGCAGAGGCTGTGGGTGGTGAAGCTTTGGCAGCTCTTGGGGGAGCTGCTGTGGGGGTTTTGCCGGGGAGGCTGGTCCTCCTCTGGAGCTTTGCTGTGTTTGTGTGGGAGTTTGAGTCATCAAGAACTTGTTAAGTGCCTACTCCATGCCAGGCTCTGCTCCCAATTAGGTGCTTTAATCAGTCTTGGGACCCCCAGACTAATAAAATCCTGACTCTGCCTTCAAGGAGCTCAGAATCTTGTTGGGAGAGGAACCTGTGGTGGTGACTTTAAGATGCCCCAACTTCTTTCTACTCCTCCCTTTGATTTTGGGCTGGCCCTGCCACTAGCTTTGACCAATAGAATGTGGGAGAAGCTACTTGTGCAACTGCCGAGGTTGGGCCTTAAAACGTCTGCAGCTTCTGCTGTTTTCACTCTTGTAATGAAATGTTTCTCATAAGGAGCATTTGCCACCTTGTAAGGGGACTGCCATGCTGTGAGGAAGCCCAAGCTAGACATGATGAGTGAGAGTGTGCCAGCTGAACGCAGTTGCATGAGTGACCTCAGCTGATACCTCATATGCATCAGAACTATCAGCCAAGCCTTGCTTAAATTTTTGACCCATAGAATTATGAGCAAATAAAATGGTTATTGTTTGAATCCAGTAAAGTTTTCCGAGGATGGGTAGTTACACAGTTATAGATAATTGAAACACACACACATATTCTTAGATAATGATGGAGACAGGGTTAGGATGCTATGGAGGATGGTACCTGACCCAGCCTATGGGAATGACAGGATGGTCAGGGAATGCTTCTTGAGTAACCTATCCTCGCAGGAGTGACTGGAAGGTTTCCAGTAAGGGAGTGGCATGGTCACATGATCACATAAAAGACTGTAGTTTTGTGATTTCTCCACTTTGGTTGTTTTCTTTGCCTGTTGTCTATTTCTCTGTGGTGACTAGTGGAACTCCTTATAATAAGCAGGCCCTGTGAGCTTATCTTTGAGGGACACAGGAAGGTGGGCAGTGCAGGGGGCATAGCCACGGCCTGGTGAGCACCTGTGCTTCCTGGCTGGTCTTGGGTGTGGAAGGGAGGACAGAACAGCCCAGGGAGAGAATGGGTGTGGTGGCTACCAAGAGAGGGAAGCTGGCCACATTATGACCCTAGGGGAGAATGAGAGCAGCATGTGGGAACCAGTCTGGGCTGAGATCTTTGGGGCCGAGGCATCCATAGGCTCGTGGGCTGTGCAGACAATCTGCCTGTCACCCTTTCCTTCTCCCCAGGGCTTTTCAGGTGATTAGCATCAGACTAGTAAAAACAGCTGATGGGGCTTAGCACTTGTAGCTCAGTGGTTAGGGCGCCGGCCACATACACCGGGGCTGGCGGGTTCGAACCTGGCCCAGGCCTGCTGAACAACAATGACAACAACAACAACAAAAATAGTCAGGTGTTGTGCTGGGTGCCTATAGTCCCAGCTACTTGGGAGGCTGAGGCAAGAGAATTGCTTAAGCCCAAGAGTTTGAGGTTGCTGTGAGCTGTGATGTGACGGCACTCTACTGAGGGTGACATAGTGAGACTCTGTCTCAAAAAGTAAAATAAAATAAATAGAAACAGCTGGTGGGTTCCTAATATAAATTAGCAAAGAAAAAGAGCTGCTGTGGAAATTCACAGGTGCTCACTTGGCCATGGCTATTGCTTCTGAAGGGGTCCTTGCAGGCAGGCTGTGGAGTGGTTGCTCCTGTACACATCACACCCACGTCCTCTGTGTCCCCTGCTCTGTCTGTAGTCCAACGGTGGCCAAGCAGACCCAGCAGAGTCTAAATTTCATCATATCCTCACTCTAGCAGCTTTTTGTGCAAGGAGGGAAGCAATGGAGTGTATAAAAAAAAAAAAAAGAAGTCTGGCTTAGAGCCAACTAGAAGCTCGGAGACCTGGCCTCTGCCTTAGCTCGGCTGATTCTTGCCTGGTAGGATATGGACAAACGTCTGCAGTTCTTAGATCCCAGCGTCCTCATCTATAATCTGACCAGAGTTGGGTGAAGATTAATTTCACCACAAATAATTTTAAAAAACCATAGCTAAGGTTTACTGAGCATGTACTATTAATAAAAACCTGACCCTTTCCTGAGCACTTTTTATACTTTATTTATTAAATCCTCACAATAACTCAAGCTCACTGCAACTCATCGAAGCCTTCCCTTAGCCTATCCAAAGTGTCCTGAATGCATCCTCTATTGCTGTACAACAAATTACTTCCAATATTAGTAGCTTAAAACAATAATAAAAGTTTATAGCCTCTCAGTTTCTGTGGGTCAGGAATACCAGAGCAGCTTGGCTGGATGGCTCTGAGTTGGAGTCTTTTATGAGTTTGCTGGGGTTGTCATCGTCTGAACGATGACTAGCATTAGAGGATTACCTTGAGCATGGCAGGTGGGCACTGGCTATGGCCTCGTTCATCACTGCCTCCTCTAAGTCTATCCAGGAGGTTAGTTGAGTGTCCTCACAACATGGCAGGTGGATTCCCCCAGAATGAATGATCCAAGAGTAATGTGACAGCTGCAATGTCTTTTATGACCTATCCTTGAAAGTCACACACTAACATTCCCACAATATCTTATTGGTTATCTTGGTTGGCCTACTCAATATGAAGAGGTGTGAATACCAAGAGGTGAGGATTGTTAGTGGCCATCTTCAAAGCTACCTACCACTTTCCTCTACCCCAAGTTTCTATCACATGGCTGTGTTGTACTTTTAATAGTACTTATCTGGAATTATCTAATTTATTTGTGATCTATTTCCTCTGCTCTGGAAGGTAAGCTTCCCAAGAGCAGGAATGTCTGCTTTTTTGTTATGTGCATAGTCGATGCTCAGTATTGGGTGTAACATAGATACTAGTGTCATGCTAATTTTGGACATAGAAACAGGCTCAGAGAAGTTGACCACATAGAGAGGAAGTAGTGGAGCTAGGAAACCGACCTATGCATAGGGACCGACACCAGCAGCTTACTCGGACAGCACTCAGTGAATCCAGTGCTGCCATTATACGAGTGGAAGGATGTTCAGACATGGAGAGTGGGACAGTGTGCTGGAGAAGGGGTTGGAGAATTCCTGGGGAATAGGGAAGTACGAGGAGGTAGTGTGTGAGTGTCTATATGGAGGGCTACATGTGTATGGTTGAGATGCTGTGTGTGTGTGAGAGAGAGAGAGTCCGAGAGAGACAGAGAGAGAGAAAATGCCTGCAAGTACACGTGTGGGTCTGGTAGCTGGATCATCACAGGGAAGATAATGTACTCTGGACAGGTTTTATGAACAGATCTAGAGATAATACTTTGACCTCAGTCTTCCTTGCCTCCACATTCTTTGAAAAATTCATCTCCCAGGAATATTCTTATAGAATGACTAAGTAAATTTCCCTTTAAAAGTCCCACAAGCCATTTAAGTTATTATTTGACTCACAAGCATACTGGCAGATTACACATGCATGGCTAACTTGGTTATGTTTGTGGGATTTATCCATTTTCTGGATTATTTGCCAGAAAAGAAAAGTACTGCCTGTTGGCCACCCAGTCTCCATTCTCCTTCCCAGCCTCCTGAGGGAAGGGCCTTGGTATTCATCAAACACACAATGGGATCCTCTGAGAACAATGTCTTACCCACCCCTCTCTGCTGGCCTGGGAGCTGGAAATTTGGGGGAGGAATGCAGGGAAATGGTTGTGAAAGGCCCTCACTTACTCTCCCTCTTCTTAGGTGTTTTGAGCGCTGAGTTGGAAGCAAGGGGTATTGTCTGTACAGGAAGCCTCTTTGGTCTTTGAGTGAGACTGGCGTGAGATCCAAGAGAAAGGCCACAAAAATGGTCTCTGATCTAGCCTTGAAGCAAAGTGGGGCTGAGTCCCCAAGCTTTGTCAAGGCCCAGCCCCGTTCTCTAGTAGGAAAGCAGAGAGATTCTCTGCAGAAGTCCTGCTCAGGAAAAATGAGAGTTTGCGCTTAGCTTCGTTCTGTGGGTGGCTGTGGTTAGCTGGACCAAAACCCAACCTGGCTGAGAGACTGAAGTCAGCTTTCCTCTCAAATGGTGAGTTTGTCTCCATCAGCAGGATCTGGATGGACCCTGAATAGCCGTGTGTCAAGGAGAAGGCCATTCTCTCTGCGCTTACCAGCCAGGCCCGAATTTACTCAGGGAAGATTCTGCTAGGACCCCACCTCGCCTTTTCTATGGCTCCCTTATGCGCAGTGGTTAAGAGCACAAGCCTGAGAGTTTGCTTCAGTTTGGGCCCTGGCTCTGGCGGGTAGTAATTATGTGACCCCAGGCAAGTTTCTTAATTCTCTGTGCCTCCTTTTTCTCAAATGTAAAACGGACGTAAAAGTTGTCCTTCCTTCATAGCAAGGCTGTGAAGATGCCATCGGGAGCGTGCATGTGACACTTTAGGACAGTATGCTGTGTTCAAGAATTTATTTCACAAACACATGTGGAGTAATGAATGCTGCTGTACGCCAGGCCCAGGAGAATGAGGGTGGAGACCCAGTCCGGCCCTCGGGACACTTCCATTCTAGTGTCTGTGGAGTGCGCAGAATCATGAGCCACCCCAACATCCATGTTCTAGTCCCTGAGACGTATATGTAGGTTACATGGTGTGGGTGAGTTAATGTTGTAGATGAAATGAAGGTTGCTAATCTGGTGATTTCAAAACAGGGATATTGCCCTGGATGATGATGGTGGGCCCAATGTAATCATAAGAGTCCTTAAAGGAAGCAAGAGGGTGATGTCACGTGCGGAGGAGTCCCCCTGCTGCTGCTGCCTATGGGGACAGAAGGCAGACTCGAGCCAAGGAATGCAGAATCCTTTCCTACAAGATGGAAAAGGCGAGGAAGTGAATTCTTCCCCTAGGGACTTCAGAAAGGACAAAGCCTTGCTGAAACCTTGGTTTTGGCCCCGTGAGACCCCCATGCGGATTTCGGGCCTCCCGCACTGTAAGATAATACATCTGTATTGTTTACGCTGCCACGTTTGTGGTCGTTTGTCATACAGCAGTGGGAAACTGTCACGAATGCGGATAGGCAGTGAGTGAACAGAGGGCTGGGTGATGTGGCTTCAGGTCATGACAAGGTCTGCGAAGAAGAAACAGGATACAGGGGATGGTGGAGGTGGGGGCTCTCCTGGGAGGCATCTTTGGGGAGATGACACTTGAGAAGACATTTGAAAGAAATGACAGGACAAGTCACAGGTGTGCACCCCAGGCAGCAGCAACGGAGTCTCCAAAGGCCCCAGAGAGGGGAAGAGCTGGGCGAGCTGAAGAGGAATTAAAGGTTAGTGTGGCTAAAGCAGAGTGGTCAAGTGAGAAAGGAGCCCGAGATGTGACCAGACAATGCCAAGGTCAGATCCTACAAGTCTTTGGGGTTCAGATTTTATTCTCAGTGTGACAGGAAACCACTGGATTTTCCCCTCCAATGGAGGCGTCGTAGGGACTGATTTGCATTTTATGAAGCTCACTCAGGCTGCTGTGGAAGGAGCAGACTGGAAGAGGAGGTTGCCAGTGGAGCTAGCAAGCCGCATTAGAAGGATACTGTGGGAGAAGACGGACGAGACTCAGCCGGTGGCCACAGAGGCGATGGGCAGGGGCTAGATTCCAGGCATTGCTTGGCGGTTAGAGCTGAGCGGACTTTATGATGGTTTGGATATGGAGGTTGGGGGGAAGGAAGAAATCAAGGATACCTCCTAGGTGTGGGCTGGAGAAGCTGGAGGAATAGACATGCCATTTACATGTCTATTGAAGAAGACAGGAGAGGGACAAGTTTGTAAGATACAATTCAGAACGTTGGCGGTGGTGCCCGTTGCTCAGTGGGTAGGGCACTGGCCAGGTACACAGAGGCTGGCAGGTTCGAACCCAGCCCCGGCCAGCTAAAAACAATGACAACAGCAACAACAACACAAAAAGTAGCCAGGGGTTGTGGTGGGTACCTACAGTACCAGCTATTCAGGAGGCTGAGGCAAGAGTTGAGGTTGCTGTGAGCTCTGATGCCACGCGACTCTACAGAGGGAAACAGCTTGAGATGCTGTCTCAAAAAAAAAAAAAATCCAGAGTGTTGACATAATAAATCCTTCAAGGTCATCAATATCTGATGCTCCTGAAGTGCAGGTCTATTGTCTCCCATCTCCCTGTCTATGCTCATGGTATTTCCTCCATCTGGGACTTCCTTCGTCCACTCTGTTTTCAAGGGTTTAAGTTCATATCCATCCATTAAGGCTCATTTCCAATGCTACCACTTCCCTATGTCCACTATATAAGAGATCTCTCTTCCCTTTGACTCCACCGAGTCTAGTATTTAAGTCTCTTTAACAGTTTGCTCTTGGATCACATTTATGTAAGTGTCTTATCATCTTCTCTACTGGACGGTGATCTCCCTGAAGTCAGGGATGTTCAATACTGTTCTTGAATTCTCTGCTGCATGGTCTCTTACACACAGGAGGTATTCGGTGAACGATTGCTGAATAGAATCGTTTGTTTGGAGAAGATGTTATGCACTGAGTGGGGGAGTTGACCTAGGTTTTCTCTAAGGCTAGTTTCAACTCAAAAATTTATGATTCATCAAAGCTGCAGATGCTGGCGGGACGTGGGGAGAAGGGAACACTTTTACACTGTTGGTGGGACTGCAAACTAATACAATTTTTTTGGAAAGGAGTTTGGAGAATCCTCAAAGAACCCAAAGTAGACCTCCCATTTGATCTTGCAATCCCATTACCAGGCATCTACTGAGAAGAAAAAAAATCATTTCATCATAAGGACATTTGCACTAGACTGTTTTTCACGGCTCAATTTATAATTACTGAAATGTGGAAACCACCCAAATTCGCACCAACCCAGGAATGGATTAACAAATTATGGTACATGTATACCATGGAATACTATTCAGCCATTAAAAAAAGATGGAGACTTTACATCTTTTGCCTTAACCTGGGGGGGCAGGGAAACAAGGGTGTGGAGAGAGGGGGGGAAGAAAGGAGGCAGATGGGTGTAGTCCCACTTAGTGGGCACAATGTTAGGGTGTATGGCACACCTGTTGGGAGAGGGACATAATTATAAGAGGGACTTTACCTAACAAATGCGAACATTGTAACCAAATTCTTTGTACTCTTGATTAACCCAAAACAATAAAAAAAATAAAATTTATGATTCATTTGATTACAGGTTAGATGTCTCTACCAGCTAGACGATTTCTAAGTTGCCTAGTTCAGTGCTTGATTACAGACAACACAATCTACCCTCAATGCCAGCTCAAGGAAAGAAGGAAAGATTTGGTTTATGAATGCATACAAATTTGGTTTATGAGGGCTCTCTGATGCCAAATATAAATGATTTCAAATTGTGTACAGTTTTATATCACCCATCCTTTTATTATGTTCCCTCCTCTCTCTAATTAACAAGGACAACCTTACCATAGGTCAAAAATAGGAAATGATGGTAGGATGCTAGTATTATCTTTGATTGTTTCATTTCCACAATTGTGCAAGTGTTACAGATGTACTTTATTTAATGACGTAATTCTGGCAGTACACATCTGTATCTATTTGTATCTATTTCCAATTCCAAGATAAATATATATTCAAAGATTGCATAATGAAACATGCAGTTAAGAGAAGTTATTGCTCTTAGTAACCTGTATTTTTACTTTTATCTATGTATCAGTTAGTTTTGCTACCAAGTAATCTCACGCCATAGTGGTTTAAAGTGACAACCACTTATTTAACTCTCAGTTCTCTAGTTTGAAATTTGGGCTGGGACCCCCAGAAAGTCCTGGTTTGGGCTGGCGTGGCTGATCTCGGTTCACTGATGTATTTGTGATTAGCTGGTGCATTGGTTAGGGATGGTAGGATGGTGTTCAGCAGAGGTGGCTGGGAGAACTGGGTTACTCTCTATAGGGTCTCTCTTCTTCCATAGCTCAGCCTAGTCTTCTTTATATGGTGGCATCAGGATTCTATAAGTGAGAAAGGAATTATGCAAAGCCTCTGGAAGCTTTGGTTCTGAGCTTTTCAACATTGCTTCTGTCTCATTCTGTGGTGCAAGGCAAGTCACAGCCTAGTGCCGATTCAGGGGATGGATAAATTGTTTCATGATGACAGGAGAGGCAAAGTGGCATCGGAGAGGCTGCAGATACACTCGGGTCCATCTGTGGCCACGATTACGTATAGTGCTTTTGACTTAAATAACAGAAAATCTAACTCTAAGTTGTTTAAATAATAAAGACATATTGTGTATCTTACAAAATACAAAATGGGGAGGAAAAGTGATTCTAGAGTTATTTCAGCTGCCTAGCAATGCCATCATGGTTTTAGGTTTTCTTTTAAGTCAACTTTCCACTCTGTCATTCTTAGCATGTTTGTTTTTGTCCACATTTTAACAAGATGTCCATGACAGTTTCAGGCTTTGCTTACCAATGACAGAGTCCAGAGAAGAAAAATGGAACGTCTCTGTCTTGTGTCTCCCTTTAGAGCTGAGGAAGGCCTACCCAGAAGCCCTTGCAGCATTCCCACAGGGGCCCATTCCATCACACGCTTGTGCCTGAGCATCAGCGGATTGAAACGCTCTGCCTGTGGACTTCCACTGGGAGCTTTCGAGGTAAGAAGGTGGGAAGGGATGTGGTGGGCGTTTCCCTCAAGAAACATAGCAGCTTAGGAATCTCGAAGGTACGCTAAGTAGTTCTACTGAGAATCGAAGCTTTGAGCTTATCTTTCTGCATGTTCTTATCATTTGCAGAAATTAATAATTATCATAAATGACAACAATACTAAAAGGTAAACATTTGTGCAAGCATAGCACTAGTTCATCTGGTAGGAGATAGGGTAGGCCCGTGAATTTCAAGTAAATTAAAACAAATAATTTCCCCTATTTTTCTCTTAAATGATTATTTTGACTGCTTATGCCTGCTCCTTTGAGCTGTGGAATGGAAAGTATATTTCTTTCAATCTATGAGGCCACTATGTCTGTGTTTCACAACTGAAGCCGTCACAGAGTCAAGGATTGAGAAACAGCCACCGGCTAGGAAACTTTAAAGCTTTTGTTTACAGAGGGCATTTGTCCTTGATTTAATTAAGTCTCACAACACGTATTAGTTCTCCTGTCTTTAAAATTTGACCTGGAGTGACATATATGGCAAATACAAGTTTCATTTTTCACCAGAAAGTCTCAGTAAAAAGTGCCTCTCCTTTAACTCCTCTCCGTAAACAGAGTGTCTTGTAAAGAGGCCATCGCCTTAGCAACTGTCAACCGAGTTAGTTGTATGAAGACGGAACAAAACTGCATGTAAACCTGTACGGAGGGCCTGAGTAATTATTTTGCCCTGAAAGAAATTGAAACTTTTTCAAAAAAAAGTGACTTCTGACTATGCTTTGGGAAAAATTAAAATACGTAAATTTAAAGTAAACACGGTTCAAATTAAAAAAAGAAGTTACCCTGAAAAGACGGTTTGAAAATTGCATTGTTTGATGGTTTCCTTCCATTTATGATTTGTTTGAATATCTATTTTCCCTCCTTGTTAAACTGCTTACACTTCAAAAGCTTTTCCTCTTTCTGTAAGTGTCACTGTCAAAGTGAACTCAGCCAGGATGGTGAGTGAATTCCACATTCTAGCTCACTTTGGTGGCACTGTCTTTTGGCCTTTGGTAGGATTTTGTCATTAGTGTGTGTGGGGTTTTGGATTGTCAATCCTGTTGCCTACAGTGGCTTAAATACCCATGGACTATGAAAGGCAAACTGAAATGATTTTAGGAAATCATTAACAGAATGAGTAATTGATTACTACTCAAATATAGGGAGTAAACTATAAATTTAACATGTGATTGAATTAAAATACATTTTCTGGAGTCACAAGTTACAAGGGTGATAGATGTTAGATATTAGGGAGTGATGCTGATTAAGAGGAAATTGGGGTACATTTGACTTTAAAATGTTGGGTATTTTCTAAGAAATATAAAGTTCTCTTTGCATCTTACTCCTAATACTATGCATGGAAAAAAGCTTTCTGGAATAGCTCCAAATTGTGCTAGCAGTTATCATCTCCGAAGTGGCTCCTGTCTGGGGACAATCCCCCAGTGCGCACAGTTTGGGTGGAGTGTCTTGCCTGTGGGAACTGAAGGGTAGGCCCGTCTTTGCGTAGCAATGTGGGTGTGGTCATACGAGCGGGCCTTGAACATGGATGTCAGCCCTAGAATGCGAAACCTGGATGATGGCACAGGACCTGGTCTAAGGGAGGCAAGTGAGGCTTCTAGGTCCTAGAGTGTCAAAAATGAGACCCTCATTCTCAGAGTCATGCAAGTGCCAGTCTGTATTTGTTTGTTTCTTTTTTTTGTTTTTAGTCAATGAGCTTTAAGTCGTGGTCTGCATCTGTATGGCCCTGGGAGTGAGCACCTCCTTAAATGTTGTGCTCTGGGCTGCCAACTTGCCTCTCCTAATCCCAGCCTTGGTGTGACTCTTTGAAAGTCAGCAGCAAATCATCACAGTGGTGGGGAGGTGCTGGGAGTGGAGTGAGGGAGAGGAGATGGGAGTGGGAGTGCTGGTGACAACAGAAAGCAGTGGCTTTGGTGGCAATAGTTGTGAAGCTGTCGGTGCCAATAGTGACTTGAAAATGGGGGTGAGCTTGCCAGCTCCTTCATAATGCATCCAGTAAATTCTTTTTCTGCTTAAGTGAATCGGAGTCATTTTCTGTTGCTTGCAATCAAGAATTCAGACTAAGCCGGTGGGATTGTGAGAAATGAATAGCTTATTTTCCTTTGTCCTTTTCTGTTTTCATTTTTTTTTTGGTAGAGACAGAGTCTCACTTTATCACCCTCAGTAGAGTGCGGTGGCGTCACACAGCTCACAGCAACGTCCCACTCCTGGGCTTAGGCGATTCTCCTGCCTCAGCCTCCCGAGTAGCTGGGACTACAGGCGCCTGCCACAATGCCCGGCTATTTTTTTGTTACAATTTGGCTGGGGCTGGGTTTCAACCCGCCACCCTTGGTATATGGGGCAGGCACCCTACTCACTGAGCCACAGGTGTCGCCCTTCTGTCTTCATTTTTTATATGTTAATAATCAGATTGCTTTTTCATGGAAGGCCAAATGTTTCTATCAAGTTGTTCTGTCATCAAGCAGATCAAAGTGTGTAGGGTGTGCTCCTGAGTGAGTCTGTTCTGTGGTTTGGTGATGTAACATCAAGAACCTAGGTGCTTGAGGGGAGGGGGGGAGGAGGGGGGAGGGAGGGTAATTGGTGTGATCACACTTACGATGCATCTTAGAAGGGAACAGGTGAAACTTACTAAATGCAGAACACAAACGTTTTCATACAATAACTAAGAAAATGCTATGAAGGCTATGTTGAACAGTTTGATGAAAATATTTCAGATTGTATATGAAGCCAGCACATTGTACCCCATGATTGCACTAATGTACACAGCTATGATTTAATAAAAAAGAAAAAAGAAAATTAAAAACAAAAAAAGAACCTGTGTGCTTTCCATCTCTACACCGTTCCATCACTGAGGCTGCTTCGTCCTCATGTAAATGGCAATTGTAGGAGTTACGTGCAGGGGTGACAATGTCTGGAGGAAGAATCTCTTCCTATGGTGCTTTCTGAAGAACAAGGAACAATCTTCCAGGAGCCCCACTACAAAGTTCCCTCTAAGCTTACCATCCCAAATTAGGTCACATGCCTCAGCATGGCTGAACTTCTTGGAAGGGACATGGAATTCTCCTTAGACCAATCAGACCTAGTACTAGAGCTGAGGTTTATTTCTTCCCCAAAGCATGACTCTGTAGGAAAGAGGAGAGTATCTGAATAAAATTGGGGCTCTCTTAGGAAAAAAGGGAACAGAGGCTGACTGAAGTGTATTCCCATTGTTGTGTGTGGGTACAGTCTAAGTATTAGTGTATGTAATTATCTGTCTTAGGCAACTATTAATCTCATCTTCTGATATATGTTTTAAATGCTGACCATTATATAGTAAAGTAGTACAGCCACTGTGGAAAATAGCATGGTGGTTCCTCCTAAAATTAAAAATAGAATTACTATATGAGCCAGCAATTCCACTTCTGGGTATATACCCCAAATAACTGAAAACAGAGATTTGAACAGATACTTGGATAGCAACACTCAGAGCAGCATTGTTCCCAATCATCCAAAGGTGGAAACAACCCAACTGTTTTTTGACAGAGGTATGGAGAAACCAAATGTGGTACATACATGCAATGGAGTATTACTCAGCCTTAAGAAAGAAATCCTGTCCTATGCTACAACATGGATGAACTTTGAAGACATTATGGTAAGTAAAATAAGCCAGTTACAAAAAGACAAACATTACATGATTTCACTTTTATGAAGTACTTAGAGTGGTCAGATCTGTGGAGACAGAAAGTAGAATGCTGGTTGCCAGAGGCATGGGGAGGAGAAAATGGGGAGTTATTGTTTAGTGGGTGCAGAATTCATTTTGCAAGATGAAAACAATTCAGGGATGTATGGTAGTGATGGCTGCACAGCCACATGAATATCCTCAATGTCAAAGAATTGTACCCTTAAAGATAGTTAGATGATAAATCATATGTCATGTATATTTTACCACAATTTGAAAAAAGAAAAAAGGCCTGTTTTGATAGTTCTTATTATGTGTCAACTGGCCTAGACTGATCAAACTAACCTAAATGTTGCTTTGAAGGTATTTTTTAAGATGTGATTAACATTTAAATAAAGAGACTTGGGGTAAAGCAGATTACCTTTCATAATGTGATTAGGCCTCCTCCAGTCAGTTGAAGGCCTTAAGGAAAAGGACCTTGGAAGAAGGAATTCTGCCTCCAGATGTTTCTGGGCTCAAGATTGCAACATCAATTCTTCCATGGGTCTCTAGGTTGCTGGCCTGCCCTGCATTTTTGGACTTGCCAGCCCCCACAGTCAGGTGAGCAAATTCTTTATGTTAATTTCTCTCTCTCTGTATATACATACACACATACATACATACATATTTATACGCTAATTAGTTTATTTATATATGTCCTGTTGGTTTTGTTTCTCTGGAGAACATGCTGATTAATACATGCCTGTTTTTCATAAACATCATATTTACTAAAATTGGATAATTAAACCAATGCCCCCCCGTTTTTGTTGCCAGAGGATGTGGGAAACCTGAAGTCTCAACCTCGTTAATCACGGTAGCCCTGGACCAAATAGATGTTGGTGAAATGGGTGGAAGTTGTGTAGGAAGATGAGGAAGTGTGTGGGTCGGGGAAAACCCACAGCGCTGTCCCCTGGGCCCAGAGTTCCCTTCCCCTGCACAGTCCCTGGTGTATTCTTCACTCAAAACAATGGCTGGTGTAGCAAGCACTCAAAAAATGTTCCTGGCTTTTATTATTATTTTTGAGGGAGATGGGTGTTCCCTACTCACAATGGCCAAAGCCCCACCAGGGGAATAACCTGGCCACCCCCACCTCTCTCTACTCATAGGCTGCTGGGTTTGGAGGAAATGAGGTGTTCGTTTCTCAGAGCTGCTCTCACAAATTCCCTCAAACTGGGTGGTTTTTAACTATCAGAATAGATTCTCTTGCTGTGCTGGAGGCCAGAAGCTCAAAATCAAGGATCAATAGGGCTTTGAGGAAGAATCCCTTCCATGCCTCTGTCCTTGCTTTGGGTTTGGAGTTGCTGGAAAGCTGGTGTCCCTTGGCTTGTGGCTGTGTCACCCCAGTCTTGACTTCCACCTTCACACGACCTGCTCCTGTCTGTCTGGTGTGCTCATCTTCTAAGAACTCTTGCACTTGATTTGGGGCCCACACTAACCCATGGTGATGTCATCTCCAGGTCCTTAACTTAATTATATCCCCAAAGATCCTTTATCCAAATAAATTCACATTCATATATTCTTGGTGTGTGTGCCTGTGGCTACTTTCAACCTCCTATACCATTGATTTTCTTTTTTCTTTCTTTCTTTTTTTTTTAAAGATGGCCTTTGATTTTAATTTTTCACTTTTTTTGGAGTTTTTTTTTTTTATTTTTTCAAATTAACACGAGGGTACAATTTTTAGGTTACATTGTTCTCACTTCCAGGGTAAAGTTCCATTGGTAGGAGAGCCCCTCCCCCAGGGGCGTGTTCTACACCCTCACAATGCGCACAGTGGGGGAGGCCCCGCCTCCTGCCTGCCCTCCTTCTGCCATGCGTCCTCCCGCTTCCTTCTCCTGCTTCTCTCTACCCCTGAACTGGACTATATTAGTGTTTTATTGTTCTTATGAGCATGTAATTGTTTATATATTGATTTCATATTAGTATCGAGCACATTGGATATTTGTTTTTCCTTTATTGTAATGCTTTACTAAGAAGAATGTATTTCAATTGCATCCAGGTAAAGGTAAAAGATGTAAGTGAAGTCTCCATCTTTTTTAATAGCTGAATAATATTCCATGGTATACATATACCACAGTTTGTATCACTGAATTTCAACTGGTGTGCTGTGAAAAATTTTAAAAATCATTTATTAGGCCAGGCACAGTGGCTCATGCTTATAATCCTAGCATTATGGGAGGCTGAGGAAGGTGGATTTCCTGAGCTCAGGAGTTCAAGACCAGCCTCAACAAAAGTGAGATACCATCTTTAAAATTAGCCAAGCATTGTGGCAGGCACCTATAGTCTCAGCTACTTGGGAGGCTGAGGCAGGAGGATCGCTTGAGCCCAAGCATTTGAGGTTGCTGGGAGCTATGATGCCAGGACACTCTACCAAGGGTAACAGAGTGAGAACTTGGTCTCAAAAAAAAAAAAAAAAAAAAAAAAAAAAATATAAATATATATATATATATATATATATATACATAAAAAATTAATTAAATCAGCAGTTCTCAACCTGTGGGTCATGACCCCTTTTTAACAATGAAAATACATTGTGGCATTAGGAGGGTTGAGAAACACTGAATTAAATTATTTTTGAAAGAAGTTCAAAGCTCAGTATATGTATTCTTTTTTTTTACTCTTTTTTTTGGATCAACATAATTTAAGTATGTCATGGAAGTTTAACTATAGGTTCAAGTGCACTGTGAGATAGAAAAGGTTGAAAAACACTGCTCTCCGCTGATCATGTGCACTCCAGCTTCTCTCTCTCCTTTTGTTCCTGGGGTGAGCCTGCCTGCTGAGAACATGTTTTTGCTTGCATTCTCTTCTGTGGGTTTTCCAGGGGTCTTGCCCTCCATCACACAGCCAGATGTGGCCTGGTAATCATGGTGACTGGATGGATAAACCCGTCTAATTCTGGGTCTGGAATTGGAAACTCTCTTACCTGCAGCTGTAAAGCCTTATTCTTTAATATCACCTTTATCAACTAAAGGTGATAGTTCTACCTTCCTTCTGCCCTATTCTTTGATCTTATTGCTCAATGAATTGAGGATTCAGGAATAGAAGGAAGGTACCAGTTTTTTTTTCTTTTGGTTTCCTTGAAAATTCAATAAATATTACTTAAAACTCAGCTCAAATGTCAGTAACTTTCTAAATCTCCCCTCCTTTTCACAGGTAAAATCAACCACATCTTCTGAGCTTCCACACTCCTTCCTATTATGTTCTGTTATTGCTCCCCCCTCCCTTGGATTACAGTTGTCTGAAGGCTGACTCCCATTTCACATCTGCCAAAGGAAACTACATTTTTATAACCCAGACATCCTCGGAAGAACTACAGCACAGGACGGATGAGTAGGCACCACACGACCCGTTACTCTGTCATGCTTTTGGTTTCATTGCCATCTTTGTTTTCTTTGCTATTATGAGTCATGAATAAGAAAGAAAATCTCACTGCTTTACTGGAAGTGGGATCTAAAGCATCTTGCAGTTTTTTGGTTCAATCGATTTATGGGCTTTGTCTGTAAAGAAAAGGTGCTCACGTATATATCTTATAATTGAGAAATTTTTTTTTTTACTTTTGAAAGGTTAAGAAATACAAAGAATACATAAGAAAGAACATAAAACTCACACACCACCCCACAGCCAAACGTTATTGTCGACTTATTATCTTTTCAGTTTATTCTGTTTTGATTCCATATGTGAGTAAATGTAATTAATTCACTAATGATGCTATTTAACTTATGTGCACTGAATTTTATTCAACATTGCATCAGTGAGCATTTTTCCCTGTCATGGTATTCTCCAAATCATGTTTTTAGAAGGCTGTATAATATTTCTTCTTATAAATATATATGTGTGTGTGTGTATATATATATATTTTTTTTCTTTGAGACAGAGTCTCACTTTGCCACCCTTGATACAGTTCTGTGACATCATAGCTCCCAGCAACCTCAAACTCTTAGGCTCAAGAGATCCTCTTGCCTCAGCCTCCCAAGTAGCTGGGACTACAGGCACCTGCCACAATGCTTAACTAGTTTTTTTTATATTTAGTAGAGATGGGGTCTCACTCTTGCTTAAGCTGGTCTTGAACTCTTGAGTTCAGGCAATCCACCCACCTCAGCCTCCCAGAGTGCTAGGATTATAGGCATAAGCCACTGTGCCTGGCCCTTATAAATATATTTTAATTCAAGTATTTTTTCTCTTATCTGGTATTCAACTTATTTAAATTTTGGGTTTTTAAAGTAACTTTAAAAATATATCTTCACCTCAGCACATGTGGCTCAAATGGCTAGGGTGCCAGCCATATACACCAGAGTTGGTGGGTTCGAATCCAGCCTGGGTCTGCCAAACAACAAAGACAACAACAACCACAACCAAAAAATAGCTGGGCATTGTGGTGGGTGCCTGTAGTCCCAGCTACTTCGGGGGCTGAAGCAGGGGAATCACTTAAGCCCAAGAGTTTGAGGTTGCTGTGAGCTGTGATGCCACAGCACTCTATCCAGGGCGACAGCTTGAGACTCTGTCTCAAAAAAAAACTAAAATATATATATATATATATATATATATATATATATATATATATATTTATCTGTAGCAAAGCCCAGTGGTTGGCATAGTCCAAGTCAATATGGCAAGCAAAAAATGGCATCATGGTGGAGAACAGTCAACAGTGTTATGAGTGCCAGGCTCAACCACACTTCTCTGCTAAAGACAGTGCTCCATGTGTGGGCTGACATGGTTTCTACCAGGACCCTGGTTCCTTGGCTACAGAGAGCTGAACCTAGAATTGCTGCCTAGACCCAAAGGCAGCCAGCCAGACGTGGGGTGTCCAGCGGCCAGTGAGGCAGGCTGAGGCAAGAGCTCCACCCAGTGTGGTCACTGTACTTGAGATGGCAACTGGCCACTCAAACAAAGCCTCTTTCACGCAATCTGAACTTGACACTTATCAGGGGACTAAGCCAAGACATTGGGCAGAAATGGACAGACACCCCACGTGCAATCTGAAAGCCATGACCACATGGCAGTGGGAACCACAACAGGGGGGGGCCGCGGAGCCGAGAGAGGGCACGCAGAGAGGATTTAGCAGCACGAGCAGAGAGAGCAGAGCAGAGCCCGGCTGAGTCACCACCCTGGCGGAGCACTAGAGAAGGAGCGACAGATGCCTGCTGCTGAGGCGATGTCAAGAAGAACAGGTGGCTGGAGGTATACTGTGTCCTGGATGACATTCCTGGCTCCGCCAGGCCTCGCCAGGCAGCTGCTAACGCTGCTTCCTGCTCTTCCCCACTTCCCCACAGAGCCTCACAGCGCATCACATTAACCCGGGTCACCAGAGCACGGCTCCCTTCCCAGCAACCCCAAAGAGCCGAATCAACACCATGTAATACTCATCTCTTACAGCGCCTATCAGGTGGCGCTAAGATGATTTGCGTTTTTATGACCCTCTCTGATTAGACTCCTTGAACTCAAGGACTGTGTTTAATGTCTTTTTAAAAATATCCTTAGCAACTGGGACTGTTTAGTAACGCACAGTAGGTGCTTACCAGTTGTTTGATGAAGGAATGGGAAAGATTAGTATGGCCAAAATAGCTGCAGGAAAACATTTCTCTACAGGAGATAAGTTTTTGGTTTCTTATTTTGTTTGCTATTAGTAAGAGGTGTAAAACCCTTGGTTCTCAAGAATTTCATTTGAAAAATGGCTTCAGGGAAATTTCCCTTTAACTTTGTTGTAAATGAAGCCCACTTATTTTCTTAGAAAAAATGTATCTATTCACTGAACATTTATAGAGCCCTGCCTTATCAGTTATAAGCTCTTTGCGTATATTATGAAGCTCTGTGGGATGAAATCACATCGTAAGAGAGGTCCAGCTCTGTGGAGCTTTCTGTCTAGGAGAGGAGTTGTGTCTACCACACCAAAAAAGAAGATAAATAAGGCCACGTGGAATGGTGCCATGGAGCAAAGCGCTGCGGTATTTTGTTGAGATGTGGTTTTTAAATATGATTCAGTAAGTTGAACAGAAAGGGACTACAAGTTAAGGACATAGAAGCATCTTTTAAAACAGTGGTTAGGGCTGGCCGAGGTGGCTCACACCTGGAATCCTAGCACTACTGGGAGGCCAACGTGGGTAGATTGCTTGAGCTCAGGAGTTTGAGACCAGCCCAAGTAAGAGTGAAAATAATAAAAAAAAACTAGCTGGGCTTTGTGGTGGGCGCCTGTGGTCCCATGTCCACAGAAAGCTGAGGCAAGAAGGATAGCTTGAGCTCAGGAGTCTGAGGTTGCTGTGAACTATGACGATGCCATGGTTGTCAACCCAGGGTGACAGAACGAGACTCTGCCTCGAAAATAAATAAACATAAATAAAGCAATAAATAAAACAGTGGTTCATAATGTCCTTTATGTTGTCAATTTAGTGAGGGATGTTCTTTTAAAGCTTTCAGGGTTTTCAAAAGTTTTTTGGAATGTAATTGGTGGTTAGTTCCAGAATTTACTTTTCTTGATAACTGAGTCATTATGAAAGTTTTGAGATACACAGGAATCAAGAAAGGTAAAATCCGCATACATAGAAACAAATGAAGCCCTCCCAGCAACACTGATAAGCCGGGCAAGTTGAAACGTGGCTGGGTGAATCACAAAGGACGCTGTGGATGGAAGTGAAATAATGGACCTTAACACAGTCTGTCTCAAAACTTTCGTCGTGACCTTTGTAACATTAACCAGCTGTCTTAATAGCAGGGTGTGTTTGTTACTACTATTTCAACTGAGCCAAGAGATCCTTATTTTTTCTCAAACAAGACTTAGCAAATAATACTTGGATATTACAGAGTCATATCAATTTGCTGATGTTTTTCAATAAACTGAATGAGTTCGGTTTGCAATGTGAACTCGCCATATCACCATGTTTCCAGTGTGGTCAGCAATCAAGTTGAAACTTAGCTTCGACTAAAAGATCGAAACATTTATTTTATTGTATTCAAGCTTTGAACAATAGTCACTGAGATGACTGAGTTAAAAAAAATGTTGAATTTCACATCATATATCACAGATGTGTTTAAAAAACATCTTCCTGGTAAACACTTAAGTTAGGAGGAGGCCATTCATAGTTTATGTAATTAAACTTTGAAATAAAATTTCCTTTCATTCAAATTTTCAGCCTACTTCCAAACTTTGGCACAAGTTTAATCGGAGACTACCCTGAGTGTTCCAGGTATACTTTAGACAGGTATACGGTTTAAAAAACGGTTGCTCTTTGTAACTGCTCACCTATATGCGTCAGGATTTTCTCAACATTGTGCAAATAAATAAAGTACAAAAACAAATTGGACATTAAAACTGATATAAACCTGCAATTGACATCCCTTATCCTAAATTAAAAAATTTTGTATTAATGAAAATGGCGTAGGCTGTGTTGTTTTAAATTTGTCCATCTTTCTTCGGGGAACAGAACCTCAATTTTCCCCTGAGACATCAGCCTGCCTCTACTCTTAAGTCTTGGAGAGTCCGTGTGTATCCAGGATCTGCGTGACCATTCAGTGTGCACCACTGCTACAGCCACGTGACAGGTGCAGGGATGGGCCTGTGAGCCAGGCCAGGCCCCGGCTGATGCTTAGTTCCAGGATCGTGGAGGGCTCTGGTAGGAAGGCAAAGATTGCAGCTTGTAAAGGTGGTTCTAAACCCAGAGCTCCAGGGCACAGCCACAGAGAGGACGCGGTCACTGTAGAGGGACACTGAGCTGATAAAAAGAGAACTTGGGTGATATTTTTCTGTCACTTATACCTGAAAAAAACAAAAAACAAAAAGTTGACTAATATGCAAGTGATTGGAATGTTCTTATTGGTTAATTAACTTTTAAGAATAAGCAAATGTAACAAAGCTGATATTATAAAAGTAAGCTTGTACCAATAAAACATCACTCACTTCTTTTTGTAGTACATATTCAAGTTTCACACAAGAATTGAAAAAAAGAAGCTCTGCTAAAATATGAAAATAAAAATATCAAAACTTAAAAATTCCCTGACCTACAAAATAAGGTCAAGTACATTTTGTAGCAAGTTATTTCAGATGGTTTCTAGTCTGTCCTGACCCCACTTTCCAGCCTCAGGCCTTGCACTCCCACGCCAGAATTCTAGAATCCAACTTTCTCTGCCCTTCATCTCTTCTGAGTCTTGCTTAGCACCTGCCTGCTCAGAATTCCACCCTTTTCTAACAATAGTTTTTCTTCACTCATGCTTTCAGTTAAGGGGTGGGGAACCTGTGGCCGTGGGGCCACATGTGGCCTTCTGGGCCCTTGAGAGCAGTCTTTTGACTCAGTCCAAATTTTACAGAACACATCCTTTTAATAAAGGGACTTGTGTGAAGTTGGGATTTGGTCAAGGCCCACCCTTGGCCTAGGTCTTATTCATCTGTGCAGCCCCTCTGGTTAAAGGCTGTCTGCCACACAGCAGATGCTTGGTGCATATCTGCCAGATGAAATCTCAGTGTTGTGGCTTGAGGTTGCTTTTGCTCTTGTTTACTCCGCTGTGTGCGACAGGCAGGCCCTTCTCATGTAGGGTGTAAAGGAAGCTGTATGTACTTACTAGTCATTTTGTCAGCATTCATAGTCATTAAACGCAATAAATAACCCCTGGTCCACCCATTCAAAGAGTCCCAGTCCAAGGGTGAACTTTTATTAGCTCTATTTATCAGCTGACATAAACTCCTTGGTTTTAATAGATCCCTGAGCCACACATAGAAATGCTCAGATCAAAGAGACTCCAAGGTCATTTGGTATTGTGGACCTTACCCTTCTGCATCAATTCAGATCACAGTTTAGGAGGTGATCACCTTTTTCCTTGATTTTCTCCATTTAATAAGAATGGGAGATGCCTACTCAAGGAGTTATGTATTTCAAAACACATCCAACTATCGGGAGGCTTGCTTTTGTATCTAGCCACGCTGGGCGTGTCACCTTCTGGGGTATCACTCATGTCTCATCATGTCACCTTTGTCAGGCTGCTTAATGGACTTACATGCTTTGGACCATCTGACCTGGTACTGACTTCCCACATTTCCTGAATAACTAATGATAGATATTATGTCTACGAGGATTAACCACTCCTGATTTCAGCTGGACTTGTTGGACAACATTAACTGCTGTTACATGGACCTTCTCCCTTTCCTGATGGACTTCCTGGGATCAAGCACCCTATCACACTGCCTCCCTGCTGAGGAAGAACGTGACCCTGGCTGCACCTCCAGCCATCCTCACACTCAAAGAGAACGCCTGTCTAGCAGAGCTCATTCTTTTAACTGGTGGGTAGTTAGTGGTGATGACCTAGTTCCTACTGAGTGATTAAGGAATGTTTTCCTTGTGTGCAAACAACGTGCAGAGATGAAGTGAGGATATAAAGTAGGGTTGTTGGATGGCTGACGACCAGTCCAGAGATGCCAAGTCTTCGCTCCCATCTGCGACACTGAATTCTGTTGGGTTGTTAGTGGGAGGCAGGAGGGCATTGGCAAGACAGGTGACAAGGTCCTACGCCCTTGGGCAGTCCTGCTTTGTTGGTCTCTGCAGGCAAATTATAGGTTGGAGGACACTATTTGGGGCGTGTGCTGACATGTTAAACAGAGATGGCTACTTTGATGTCCAAGCCCATCTTCAACCATTTTATTTTTGAGTTTATTGTTTATGTTGATTTGGTTGTCTACTGATAACTCTGTGTTTATCCAATTGCTCCTTCTTCTTAGTAGTTGAGGGCAGAGAAATACTACAGGAGTCATAAAAATTAGAGGAAAGTTTTTGCTACTGTACTTGGTGTGGTTGTGCTGCTTTTAGTGATGAAAACCTAAAGCATTCACAAAATACAAATTTCTTCCCATTCTCTTTATATCTTTTTGTCCTGTTTTCCTGATAACAAAGAATTACACATGTTTGGGGATGAAGAATAAAATGAACAAGAATATGTGATCATAAATGACTACCCCTGATTACTGGAATCCATGCATGGCAGTCTGTTGTTCCGGAAAGGGGCAGGAGCTTTGGAATCTGATAAAACTGAGTTCAAATCCTATCACTGGCTCCTTCTAAAGTAGAGAGGAGGATTATTATGTGATTCAGAAAGAGAATAGGTATAAGACTCTAAATGGTATAGTTTGTTGTATAATAGGAACATTTTTAAAGGTAAAACTTAAAGGAGAGATTTGTTTTTTTTGCACTTTCGGTAAGTGTTGTATACCATGCAAGAGCAAACTGCTTCCTACCCCCAGAGATTCTGTTGTTTTTGTAAGTGAACTTGGTGGTGGAAACTTCTTTGCTTGCAGACTTCCTCCCATTGCATTTTGATTTTGAGATTGGTGGATGCCTTCCTGTATCCTCAAAGGACTTACGGTTTAGTGGACAGTGAGAGGAACATCTACTTGTTGCTACAAGATTTGAAACAAGGGGCTTATTGGCCATCTCTCTCAAAAGGCTCTGGACAGAGAAGGAGAAAGAGGAAGTCAAGGGATTTCAGAGTTGGAAGGAGATGAGTACTCTCTGTATCTGCCTGGCAGGGCAGAAGCTCCTAAGTGCAGAAAGCATAATGACCCCCTTTGTTTGCTGAAAGGTTGCTGGTGTCTTTGGTTTTCAAGTTTCAGCCTGTTTCATAGAAGCAGGCAGAAAGCAAGAGGGATGCTAGATTCTCTCGAGTCTCTTGTAATGCCACGGTGATAAAAAATTATTTTAATTCATTGGCATGCAAATTTGGGAGGAAAATGTAGAATTGTTTTATCGAGGCATCATAGTTTTAAGCCTAATTCATCAAAAGCGTTAAAACTTTGTGAGAAAACTATTAAAGGTGAAACATCTTAATGCCACTAACATAGCAAAGTTATTTAAAAATGTTATAGACAATTATCTTTCCCCATCTCCACATTTTTATTAAAAGTGGGAAAGGGTGAAGAAAGTTTTCTTTTTGGCTGGGCCATGGTGGCTCACGCCTGTAAACCTAGCACTCTGGGAGGCCCCAAGGCAGGTGGATTGCTTGAGCTCAGGAGTTTGAGATCAGCCTGAGCAAGTGTGAGCCTGCATCTCTACTAGGAAAATAGAAAAAGTAATCGGGGACTGTGGGATTAACTAATCTGAGAGCTAGCTGCGAATAAACATTTCAAACCTACACAAAAGCTTTCTTCCCAGAGGTTTAATCTGCACTTTACTACTTAAAGAGACTTTAGTCTGTTTCTGAAGTGCTATCTAGTCCAGCCAATACTTTCTTTTTTTTTTTCTGAGACAGAGTCTCACTATGTCACCCTCGGTAGAGTGCCGTGGCATCACAGCTCACAGCAACCTCAAACTCTTGGGCTTAAGCGACCCTCTTGCTCAGCCTCCCAAGTAGCTGGGACTACAGGCGCCCGCCACAACGCCCAGCTATTTATTGTTGTTGTCATTGTTTAGCAGGCCTGGACCCGGTCGAACCTGCCAGCCCCAGTGTATGTGGGCAGTGCACTAACCACTGAGCATGGGTGTCAAGCCCCAGTACTTGTCTGGATCACACAAGTGGGCACCTGCAGCCCTAGCCCCTCAGCAGGCTAAGGCAGGAGGATGGCTTGAAGGAGTTTGAAGTAGCTGTGAGCTATGACGCCACAGTGCCGACAGGACTCTCTGTCTCAAAAAAAAGAGAAAGTCATTTTTTCTCCTTTCTCCATGCATTAAAAACTCTTAGCAGCTACCTTTGTGTAATTCATTATTACCATTGGGAGGGGTGGGAGTAAGCGCAGGGATCCTGCCCTGGCCTGAACGCCAGCTCCTCCTTTCATAACAAGTTCCTTGACGTCTCAGCGACTGGTTTCTTGTACAACAGGGTTATTATGAGGATTAAATGAGTGAATATATGTGGGATATTTGGCAACTAACCCATATATAAAGGTAATAGTTCTTCCTCTTCTTATATGCCATCAGTTTATCTTCACAAAAAATACTGTGACAAAGACAACAGGAGTTATTAAAGTCCGTGGGGGGAATAGACAGCTCAGAAGGACAGGGGGCAAATATTTGGTAACCTACAAAAGCGGGACTCAGATTCACACATGCTGGATTTTCACCCAATCTTCCCTTATTCCAGGAAATTGTAACACTTCTACTTGGTTTCTCTCTGAACGCTAAGCGGGTGAATTAATCACAACTATTGACTGAGTAGGCCTTCTTCCAAAGTGCATTTATGGGCTGAATAGAACCACTAAGAAGCAGACATTGCGAAGTATACAGAGGGTGCCAAAACACGGTACACCCATTTTAAGAAAGGAAAGATCTGTATTAAAATGGTAATACTGCAGTCACGTTTGACTTCTGCAATCGCAAGAGATACAAGATACAACATATAAGGGGAAAAATGTTATCGTTATATATTGAGTATTACTATTTAAATGTAGTGTTTTCCTTTCTTAAAATGGGCATACATTGTTTTTGGCACCCTCTGTATTTGGCTAATCTTCCCTGATATAATATCACAAACATTTAAGCATTTTATGGGAGTCATCTCCCTGTCCCCCGGCCCCCCCACACCCAGAGTCACTATTACTGCTTACTATCATTATTGTTTAGGTCGGATTGAGTAAAGACAACTGAGGCTTGAACCAAATTCATGAACTGAGTGTGAACAGGCCAAAATGCTGATGCTATAACACAAAGCCGTATTACAAACGATGTAGTCACCGAGGACGAGGCATTTGCACAATCCGAAAGTATGATTAATCGTACAAGAGATCTATTTCCATATCTTTTGTCCACAACACAACTATCATTACTTTTCATCTAAACACTGAAGCCTGAATCATCCTGATAGGGCTTGAACAACAGCAACTCTGACGGGGAACCCCTTCTTTTTGCTTCTGTGTCCCCTTGAGGAGTGGGAGGAAGAGGAGCTTATGGGGGTGCACGTGGTGGGAGAGACCCAGGTAGGTGCGGCCAGAGCACAGAGGGCGGAGTAGAGGACCGAAGCTTTTGAGAGCAAAGTGCTGGTTAGGAATAGACAAAAGTGGCTCGAAGGAAGTGTGTTCTACTTCTTTTAAGATTTTGGAAGATTTCGGAAAATCTATTTCAGAGCATTTTTTCACTGAGAGGAAACGTAGAAGTCATGTGCCACGACTTTTTCCATTTTTTTTTCTTTTTTTTTTTGTCAAGTAAGCAGTTGAAATTCAGAGAGGCTGAGCAAGTCTTCCAATGTCACAACCAAGTCCACAGTCGATGTTCTGACTCCCTTGTTCACTCCGCGATAGCTCCCTTCTGAATTGTGTGCCCAATGCATCATATGAAAATATGAACGGCTCCCGTCTCATGCCTTGCTGTCTGTGGACCATTTTTAGCACCTGATACGGAGGTAAAGGCAAAAAGAGGCTGCTGTGCGCTGTGCAGCTGGGCACAGAGTTTGAGAAAGAAAAGTTTCTAGCTCTGGCACAAAATCAAAGATATCAGAAAAATAATCCCACTTCTTTTTGGCTTTTCTATTTGCCATGGGGGAATGATTCAGTAGAGATGTGTGTGATGAGAAGGCCGGGTTCTAAAGCCAATCTCAAGATGAAACCACAGCTAATCAAAATTGCCCTTGAAACTCTCTTAGGGAGGTGCCACTTCAGAGACTGGCAAGCAGCTCCTTAGCCAGTTTTTTCTCCACCACTGGAATGCAGGGCTGTTTTTGTGTTTGAGTACCAGTGAAGCAATTGGCTTGAACTGTGGGGTCACATATATATATATATATATAAAATGTGTAATTCAAGCCAAAGACTGCAGGGTCAGTGATCTGTGGGCAAAGAGACAGACCAGGTAGGATGGATGCGTTTCTCACATTCATTCTGGGGCATGTGCTTTCTTAGACCAATATTCATTCATTTTCTTTCTCTCTCTCTCTCTCTCCCTCATATATAATTAAATTTACAAAAGTTAATTCATGTAATATTCCACTCCACTGTTTTACCTAGTTGATGGGGAAGACTAACAAAATACTCATAAGGGTATTCCAGACTCAAAATGTACATGAAAGGCATTTATTTTATTTTACAGAGCTTCTTAGATAATGATGTGATTGCTAAACTCTAAAATTCAAAAAATTCCTTCCATTTTTTCACTGTGGTGGCTTAGAAAAGAAGAAAAAGAAGGAAATTTTGGTGTGACTATGCCGGGGAAAAGGAGAATAAACGATATGACTACTGAATTTAAAAGAAATTTAAATGCAAAAGGAAGTCAGCCTTCATCATTCCTCCACTCCCTTAAACAAACAAGAAACAAACCCAAACAACCTTGGATTACTCAAACGTACCTTTTAAGACTTGGTTCAGGCATCAAAGCTTTCTGTGGCTCCCAACATCCTCAATAGGCTGTTGCTCCTTCTGCGTCTCTTTCCTTTTCCTTCCTCTTCACCCTACACATCTCTCCTCCCAAATCTCCATTCCTTTGTCTGTTTATATTGCATCGTCATAATGGACACAGACCAGAGTCTCAAAGAGGCCCTTGTAAGGTTTTATCTTAACCTTACTGAAATTAACATACTCCTCTGGACATTCTGAAGGAGCAATTTGGATAGAGACACCTAGTTGGTCTCCTGAAGCAATACCTAGGGCATTATTTTTTTTGCTCTGAAAGGATGATATTTTAAGTTGTTATTTATTTGCTGATCTTGGGGAGATTGTTGGAACCATCTAACATGTACGGGAAGCTTGGGCTCTTGGCCCAGTCGGCTCAGAGTCTAAATATTTGGAAGATGAATACTTGGAAATGCATTTAAACATTTAAAGCATTTTATTTGTTTTTCCAGTTAGGCTCATTGTTAGCGTGATACAATTCTGCAGTGAGATTGTGTCTGCTGAAGACATGAACCTTGTGGACAAGTCCAGGCCTGGACCCTACCTCGGGTCTTGGCGAGAAGCCAGAGGCACATGTCTATTGGCTAAGGTCCACACCCCTGGAGTGGGTTATTATTACAGACCTTCACCTTCAATGCCTGTGTTCTAAAGTCATGCTAAGAGTCTGACCGAGCTCTGCACTAAACCCAAGAATGGACCACACACACACACACACACATACACACCATTTTTCAAACCAAAGGCTGCAATATGTCCTTAATTTTGTCAGCACCAAATCTATATTATCATCAACTCTACATGGATGATTCCCATGGTCAGTTTTCCTATCCAGTCCACCAGACAGTGTACCTTTTGGCTGGTGTATGCTTAGAAGATACAAACTAATATGAGTGTGTTAGATTATGTAAAACACACTTAGGGAGACAAATTTGCTGTGAAGCAGCCTGGGATGTGTTTATAGAACTAGAAGCATTCATAAACGATGTGGGGATTTTCCATTTTTCTTTAGAGCCACAGATACACTCCAGGACATAAATGATATGAACGATTTGCCTATCCCAATCAAATTATCTGGATAATTACCAAATATCTACTTTGCTATGCTGTCAACTCACAAACTCGTGTCGTCTCGGTGGCATGGGAGTGAGCCTCAGCTTCATTTCTGAAATTTGAAGCAGAAAGGGGTGGGGTGGGGTGGGGTGCATTTGGGAGTTGCACCTGGCCTTGGTAATTGCCATGGTAAGGTGTCTTAGACAACAATGATAATAACCGTCTCGATAGAATTTGGGATGCGGTAGCAACAGTAAAAATTATATTAAACTGGGCCCCATGCCCAGACTGTCAGCCTGAAATAAACAAAGCAAGAAAAACATTTCAAGAGGGACTCACATGTAAAACAAGAAGACGCAAAGAGCCAGAGAGGTGCTTACTCCAGGATGCTGCTTTCCCCCCCTTGAAAAAGCTTTTGCCTAACCCAATTAAAATGCCCAATCTAATTAAAAATCCAGCCATAATCCCATCGGTAGCCCCTTGCCCCACCTCTTTCCATTGTCAAGATGTTCAATAGGGTCCCCCTTAGCTGAAAAGTTATTGAACCGGAGTCTATTTGAGCACACAGGCACGATTCCCATCCCGCCAAGCTGGGGGCAGAGATGCTCGTGATCTGCCCCGCGGACGGTGGTGTCTCACTCAGCAACGACGTCTGACACGGATGAGTGCAGAACGGCCATCTGTTGTTGAGGGTGACAGACAGAGGCTGTTCCACTGTGGCAGATGACTGCCCCAGTGCTGGCCAGCTGGCTTGGAGTGGACAGAGTTGGACAGGGCAAAAAATGCCGGAAACCCACTGGAGAAATGACTCAAGGTTCTGTCCCTATGTGCCTGTATTTATCTCTGTCTTCTTTGCACACACGCCCCATTATAGAGCTGACATGATCAAACATCATTTGGAGCACAGAGAAGATGGGAGCAGCACAGGCCCACCCTTAAGGCTAAAGTTGTTGCTGGTCTTAAGCATCATGTATACCTTTGAGTTTCCTGGTAGCCTAGGCAAAAAGAGGAAACCTGTTCAATCCTATGGTTCATATTATCTGGGAAAAGAAGCAAATCGGTTTTCTGGAAGAAATAAAGTTTTTCTCAACAACTTTTCTGAAATTTATTTTTCCTCCCACTCTTGACTTGCTAGAGAGGAGAAATGGAACTGCTCAGGGTATAGACAGCAGAAAGTCAGACTGCTGGAGTGCTCGGCCTGTTGACAGGGAAAAGACCGCGGATTGCTGGACGCCTGGTGAGGAACAGGCCGCAGTCAGCAGGCCCCTGGGACTGACTGGCTGATTTAAACTCACCTTTTTAGAACTGATAGGCTCCTGATGTTGATCTTTTTCTCTTTGCGTATCTGTGTTTTCTCCACAGTGAATGTGTGTGACATTTATCATGCTGGATGTGCTGGTTCTGCACTGTTTGACCTGAGATCCTCACCCCTCCTTCCCGGGCTCCGCGTTACAGGGGTGGGGAGCACCAATCCCCCTCCAGGCTGCAGTTTTCAGCCCCTGCCTTAGCCGGCTTCCAGCTGGGCTTGGCTGGGGGAGGCCCTAGTGGGAGTCTGGTGATGTGGAGGAAAGAAAAAGTCAGGGGCTTTCCCTTCAGCCCTGTCCTGGGTGGTATCTCTGGCAGCTGCTCTCTCCCGCATGACTCCATCGCTCACAGGAAGCTGCCATGGTTCCAGCTTCCGCTGGGCAATCCCAGGCCCAGGGCTTTCGCGGCATCACCTCCTCCTTTTGTCCCTCAGGCCTAGGAGTGGCGGCAACTTCCTGCTGTCCCCAGTCCCTGGATTGCCTCTTTGTCTCGTATTTGGTTTCTAAGTTTCTTTCATCTCATTGCCTTAAATTTCCTCTGTTTTAAATATTCAGAATAGTTTCTGTCTTCCTGGTTGGGCTTTGACACAGGGGGACAAAAATGTTTTTGAAACAAAAATGCATGGGCCAAAAGAATTTAGAGCCACTGGAACCAAAAAAGCAAAGGACTCTACTGATGGTGGCAAAGCACATGACGAAATGCTGAGTCTTAGTGCACATGGGTTGGAAAGGACTTCTGGTCACTGAAAGGCCTTACGAGCCCCATTCATAGACAGAAAGTAGCAATTTTACTTGGGGTCATAAGCTCCAGAAGTGAGGAGAGCACACATAGGGTGGAGGGAAAAGCCTGTAGGATTTAGAGTCATAAGACAGGGGTTCAAGTCTCAGCGTGCGGTGGATGTGGGGTTTGATTTTCGGCATCCATTCCACCCCTCTGTGTGGCGCAGCAGCTGCAGGGTTTGGGTGGGGCTGGCCTGGCTTTCAGCTTCGAAGTCATGGCCTGGATTGCCTTGGTCACTGGCTCCTGCATATGTCATGTACCCCTGAGCCAATCAGCATGTGGCATTCCCCTGGCCACTGGCGCATTCAAAGAAATGCTGAGTCTTGTTTGAGGATTGGGGAAAGGGAAGTCCTTTCTCCTTCTGGGTGGTCTCTTGGGTCCTGAAACTCCTTCAGCACTTTGCTACTAATAGAAAAAGAGCCCGAGAATAAAGTTGGCACAAAAAGAAGGCTCAATCCAAGGTAATCAAAAGAAAACAGGACATCTGCCCAGACTATACCTGTAGCCACTACACCACTGGACTTCTTCTGTAACCTGAGTTTGTACATTCTCTTTACCATTTAATATGGTTTGATTTGGGGTTTCTGTTACTTGCAACAAATACAAAGCAATGTGTGTTCTTGGGCCAGCTACTTTCATCTTTCTGATCCTCAGTCTCCACATCTAGAGAATGGGAATAGTGAGATAACGTTCCTTAGGAATTTTTATGAGGATTAAATAAAGCCATAAATGAGAAAGTGCTTTGTAAATTGTAAGCAGTATTCGACTCTTCTTACAATCACACATGTCACTTATTTCCATTGTTAATGCAGTTTTCTATCTCTCCTACATACAAAGAATTTATTTTCTCCTGCACGCAGTTCCATAGTTCCTATTTGAGTGCTGTATTGTGAATGTTCATCAAGAAGATTAATCAACAATAACCATTATTTCACTCTGTCCTGCTCTACATAATTTCCTTTTGAAGTCCCAGGTGACCTATGTAAGCTTGAAAGGGCTTATCTCAAAGCTCTCAGTCAGGTGGAAACAGATTGAGTAACCCTTTGTGTGATCACTCATAACTCACTTGTAAGATGTGTGGTTTTTGCTGCCATCTGGAGCAGCCTGTCAAAGTGGGTGTATGACATTCCTCTCCCGCGTGAAAGTCTGGCCAAGTCCAGAAAGGACCAGCTGGTCAGTTCTGCCCTTGCATCTTCTCATAGGTGCTGCCCTGGGATGGCTTGGTGGCCCAAGAGAATTGTTTAGGCAGGGACCTTTCAAAGAACCGTACAGCTAAGAACCTCGGGGAAATATAATATTTAGATTTTTAAAGAGGTAAATATCTTAAATATCTCAGTTGAATAATAACAAACTATTAAGAATAATTTGTTTGCCCATCCTGATTAGGTAAGGTCTCAAAGTGCAACATAAGCATGCTGTGAGTGTTTCTCTTTTAATAATTGGTATATCTCAGGCCAGGGCTGGGTTTGGCCTTGCTAACTATGGCAGATCAGGGCAGGCTGAGGATGACCAGGGCAGAGAACATGGTTATCCCATGGGCTGGGGCAAGTCCTGGTGAGGGATGGGGGGGGGGAAAGCATCGCAAGCTTTGCCTTGATACTTTCTACCAAGCCCTGAGCAATCCACTTCCCACCAAGCCCTAAGTACTCCGCCTCCCACCAAGCCCTAAGTACTTCATCTCCCACGAAGTCCTAAGTACTCCACCTCCCACCAAGCCCTGAGCACTCCACTTCCCACCAAGCCCTGAACACTCCACCTCTCACCAAGTCCTAAGTACTATGCCTCCCACCAAGCCCTGAGCACTCCACCTCCCACCAAGCCCTGAGCACTCCACCTCCCACCAGGTCCTGAGCACTCCACCTCCCACCAAGTCCTGAGCACTCCACTGCCCACCAAGTCCTGAGCACTCCACCACCCACCAAGTCCTGAGCACTCCACCACCCACCAAGTCCTGAGCACTCCACTGCCCACCTAGACTTCTCAGCTCCCTTTCTCTGCCTGTCTTGCTACCAAGCTGGTTCAGGTCCTCTGAATCAGATCACCTGGGCTAATCTCTCTGTCTTCCATCTCAACCTCTTCACTTTGTCCCCACCTCCTCTGTTCACCCTCCACCCTTCTGGAGGAGAGATCTTTTAGAATTATAACATGACCTCCCTCATTGCAAATCTTTTCATCAGCTCCCTACAGCTTGCCCTGCAGAGCCAGACTCCTCAGCACTGCCTGTGTGATGTCCCCCCAGTTAGCCACCCCTCCAGATCTCTGCCACCAGCCCTGCCCACACTCTCATGTTTTCTCCAAATTAAATCAGAGACCTGGGACACAGCACCATAAGGCTGATAATTATTACATTTGTATGATCATAAAAATGACTTGAGCTTGTTTAAAATATCCTCAAGAGTATGATCCAGGGTGTGGGGCTGACAGTCTGAGATATCCTAAGAACTTTGACAAAGTCAGCGCAGGTGGTCCTTGGACTGTCTTTGGAGAAATGCTATGTGATCCCATTCAGCGTGTTGTGGTCCACCTTTTCTTTTCACATCTACTTTTAACTAGAAATCCTTGAGCATGAGAATCAGGCTGTGTTCAGCTTCATTTTCCCAACAGCTGACAAAGCTCTGCACATACCCAGCTTGCGTGTGTGTTTATTAAGTGAAAACATGGATCACAGCAGAGCCAGAATCGTGAGGCTATGCAGGCAGGGCTAGGAGCAGTCTGGGGCCAGGGGACTCAGCCCAGAGAACTGCCGTGCAGGACCAGGAGATGTTAGAGATGCAAGTGTGCACCGGGGAGTGGTCAGCAAAACCTCCACTGGGCCCAAGGTGGAAGCAGGATCCTACATGGTGGTGGAGGAGAGGGAGGCTAACAGGAGGCCCCTGGAGGCAATGGCCCATGCCTAGGGAAGGGGAAGGGGCCAGTTAGCTCAGGAGTGGTTCAGAAGACCTAGACTATACAATTAGCCTCAGACTGGAGGAAAGCGTGGCCCGGTACCGAGTCCCAGATTATTCCTGTTGAGAGTCATTGCCAATTTTGTTAGTATATTAGATTTGTTTTGAAACCAAATGAACAGACTAAAGTCAAATTTCCAAATTTCACCCCAGAGTGATTGAGTAAGACTCTGGATATTTGTGGAGGGGATTTCAGAACTCTTTATACCAGGAGTTCCAAAATGTTATCGTCCTGTATCCATGTATGCCCTTATGTCCCATGATCCTGGTTGTTTCCTAGTGGGCCATTTCTATTTAAAGAATCACAATTTTTTGTTTTTTTAACTCAGGGAAAATATTTATTCTTCTTCTTATTATTTCTTTGCTTATCTCTTCTCCATCTCTTTGGTCTCCTTATCTGTAACTTTTATTAGACAGATATTGAGATTTCTGGGTCTCACTTTTATGTCTGCAAACTTTTTTTTAGTATTTCTGTTTCTTTTTCCTTTAGTATAGTATTTTGGAACAATTTCTCAGCATGCTCTGCTAGCTAAGTCCTACACCCTTCCGTTGTGTCTACACTGTTACATAGCACATCTATTGAGATTCGTATATTTGTATTTTTATTTCTGAGATATCTAAATGCTTGTCATCATAACAGCTTTTCTTGCTTCCTGGATGTGATATGTCTCATAAATTTCTACACTATTCAATATTTAGTACTTTCTTCAAGGTTTTCTTCTGTTTGTTTTTTTTTACTACATTTCTTCAGATGTTGGTTCTGATGTTTGTTTAGTTTGGTTTTTCCTTTTATGCCATTGGTTTTCCTTAAATTTTTGGTGATTCTGGATTGTGCACTCATGTTTGTGCTTGATTATTTTTATTTTATCTACATTAGGCCCATGGCCTATGGGTCAAATCTGGCTGCTGCCAGTTTTGCAAATAAAGTTTTACTGGAACAAAGTCATGCTCATTCATTTCCATGTTGCCTATGGCTCCTTGCATGTTACCATGACCACAAAGCCTATGATATTGACTCTCTAGTCCATCATAGGAAAAGTTTGGTGACCCTGATCTTGATCTAACCAGGACCTTATAGAAAATGCAGCCCCCTGAGGAAGATAGTGAGTGATGTTTGGCTGATTGATTTATCAACAGAGCAAAGGGGAGATACCCTCTGAGATAAAAGATGCAGCTTCTTCACAAATAAATGACATAAGAATAAAAAAGAAAAGAAAAATGGGAAATTCATGTGGATTAAGAGATTTAATAGAAATATCAGCCAAAAGCAATGACCCTCGGTTGGATCCTAATTTAAACAGGTCAAACATAAAGAGAAATTTTTGGAACAATGATGGAGAATTGAATATGACCTGGTGTTTCCAATTTTTACTGATGTCAACCCAACCACATGACAACATAGTGGTATAAAATAACAGCCATGTTGTTATGTTCACAGGTTGTGTGGGTTAGGAACACAGAGATGTCCTCTTTGGTCTTTAATGAGGAGCCTCATTTGGGAAGACCCGAATGGCTGGGCTTGGCTAGGCATGCTTACTGGACATGGCTCTCCATATGGCTGGGCTTCTGACAGCATGGCACTTGGATTCTGAGAGGTAACCTCAGGAGGGAACTTCTTGACAGTAAACCTCCCAAGAGGGCCAGGTAGAAGTTAGGAGGCCTTCCTGAGCTCACTGATGAAGTCAGATGACACCTCCATGTTCTGTTATTACTACAAGTGACTAAGGCCCACTCAGAGTCAAGATGAGGGGACTCACACCACACCTCGCTGTGCAGAAGAGGGGAGATGCTTCTGCAACCATTTTGGAAAGACAATCTGCCACAACTACCTCTTAGATGACATTGACAAACTGTCATTTGACGCAATGTTATCATGTGGCAATGTTATCAGGTTTTTTTTTTTTAAATACTTTGTGTGTTGAAGAGTCATACTAAGTATTTTAAGTGAAATAATACAATGTTTGGGATTTGCTCTAAAACACTCCAGAAGAAAATTACAGATGGTGGGGGCGGCATGTGCAAAACAAGAATGCCAGGATGCTGGTGGCTGTGGAAGCGGGGCAGTGAGGACCGGTTGCTTGTTGATATTCTCCTTAATTTGTATATGTTTGAAATTTTTCTATGTGAAAAAAGAAAAGGAAGAAGGAAAGCAAAAGCTGTTGTTGTCTGTGTATGGATGTTCTTTCTTTTTCATCTCCAGCAGTTGTGGGTGAGTCGGTCTTGGGAGGGAGTGGGGAATCCCAGTAGCTCAACCTAGACCAGGTTTATGGGCTCCCAGTGTGTTCTGGGTGCTGCCAAGTCCCCGAGGCGCTTCCTGCCTCTTCTACCGAGTGCTACACTCTTTGTTCCAGCCTGAGGCAAAACCACCGTCCAGGCCTCCTTGGCACAGAAAGGCAGAGGGGAGGGACCGACCAGTTTGGCCACCAGGACTGGGTTGTTCTAATCTGGCTGCCCACAGCTCCTGCCTGCTCACTGTATCTGCCGCCTCTGTGTTTGGGGCACACCCAGAACCTTTCTGGCTTTCTATCCTGTCTCCCCTGAACATGTTTTAGGGTGGAATCTCTTCTGTCAACTCAGTTCTCCCTGCTTTCTCAGTTTCAAGAATTACTTAAAATATCTATTGGATGACAGTGTGCTCCCCTTTGGATGGTGTTTTCATGGAGTCAACCTTACCAACAGCAAGAACATTATTTTTCTATCATTTTTAGAATGTTAGTTGAAAGACAAAAATATTCAAGAGTGCTCAGCAGCCAGCCATTTTGATTCAATACCTCCACGCTTTTTCAATGCATTATAATCCGATGATATATATGTACAATTTTGTATCTTGTGAGTTTTTGAAAACCTACTTTAGAATTTATCTTTTTTATTTTATTATAATAAACGTGAAATAAAAATTGCTCATGATTGAATGAAACTAACAATTTCTGAAGACTTACATTTAGAGTATTTCTAGCCCTTGATATTAACCATACTTGCTGGGATGAGTATTTTTGTTTCAGTATTTAGTCTCAGTATTAATTTTATTTCCGCAGGCTGGAATGTGAGAGTGTGGAATCACAGCGAAAGAGCCTGATCTGTAAAATGATTACTGATACATATTGTCAAATTTGTTTGCAAAGAATTTCTGTCCACGTATGGCTTCCCCCCATCTCCATTTCACCTTTTCTCTGTTGCATTCATTAGACCTGTTTTCATCTTTACCAATTTGAAAAACAATAAACGGTATCTCATTCCTCATGCTCTCCTATTATTTTGCCAACAGATCTTCAAAATAATTTTACTAAATAAAAAAAGAGAAAGGGAGGAAGGAAAGAAAAACAAAACGGAAGTGTTCTCATTCCAATTTCTTATATTAAAAAGATCCTTAGAAATTATGCATATAATAAATGAAAGCACAGAAAAACAAACAAATCAGAAGCAGAGCTTAAAATTTATAGCCTCTCCCACCCTTCATTTCCTTTCCATCTTTAAATTTCCTCTCCTCCCCAAAGGTATTAGTGCATATCAGATCAGGCATTAAAAAAATTCTTATGAATTGGGCGGTGCCTGTGGCTCAAAGGAGTAGGGCGCCAGCCCCATATACCGGAGGTGATGTTCAAACCTGGCCCCAGACAAAAAAAAATTCTTATGAATTTACATTTATATATGTACACATAAATAATTTCTGTTGGATTAACTTTTCTGTTTTGTTCTTTTTCTATTCATGCCTTGGAAATTATACATATTATTTCTATTGCTCTCATAGTACTGTTAAAAATCCAGTACACATTTAAACATATTATTTGCTCAATGTGTAAAGTCACACCTTCCATATCTTCCTAGTAATAACATAAAAACCATAGAAAATTTTTATTTTCCCCTTCCCTCCATCTCTTACCATACAGAAATCATCAGAGGTTTCCATTCCAGATTAATTTACATTAATATATCATAATTATGATATTTACATTGTATATCATAATTATTTAATCACCCATTTTCTACCTTTTTATTTGGCTCCCCATGGCAAATTTCCTTCAGAAAGGAGCTAAAGATGATAAAACTTTGAGTCCTTTAAGTTTCAAGCATGACTTCTTTTTTTATCTCCTATTTGAACGCTGGGAGATGTATCATTTTAGGATAAAAATTCTTTTGCTTCAGAATTTTAAAATTTGCCTTATTATCTTGTATCATCCAGTGTTGTTGATTATTAAATTCCTAGGTTTTTAGGAAATAAGTGACTTTTCCCTCTCTGGAACCTTTGATATATTATTTTCATGGTGCAAGTACATTACTCTGAGAGTGAGGAAGTCCTTACATCCCCACCCTAGGTGTCACCAGATACTGGCCTCACCCCAGGACCAGCCCTGAAGCCAGACCCTGCATATTATCTAGAAATAACACAGAAAACAAGGTAGACATAGTCTCTGCCTGGGTGAAGGTTCAATGTGAAGGTTGATGCAAGGCTCCTATAGCTCAGTGGCTAGGGCACCAGCCCTATATACCTGGGCTGGCAAGTTTGAACCCAGCCAGGGACTGCTAAACAATGACAACTGTGACAAAAAAATAGCCAGGCATTGTGGCGGGTGCCTGTAGTCCCAGCTACTTGGGAGGCTGAGGCAAAAGAATCGCTTAAGCACAGGAGTTGGAGGTTGCTGTGAGCTGTGACATCATAGCACTCTACCAAGGGCAACATAGTGAGACTCTGTATCAATAAATAAAAAAAAATAAAAATAAATAAAAAACTTTGAGACAGAAAGGCACAAGACTATAAACAAATGAATAAACAAAATAATTTAAGAATGTAAAAAGAAGGAAAGGAACATATTGCTATAATAGATAGAAAATGAAATGGATCTGTAGCTCCTTATGATGGGGTGACATTTGGAAACTTCTAGAATTTGAGAAAAAATTCTGATTGATGAGCCTTTTAAATTTAGCCAATCGTGACAGTCTTCAGTTCTGGGAATTTCCTTATTCTATTTAAAAATATTGCCAGTTTCACGATGATATTATGCTTTTATTTATTTTGTTCAGGACTCCTTGGTAGTCTCTTTGTGACTGTGAGTGAATATTTATCAGAACTTTTCAATGTGTTGCATTTGTCTTACCTCGTTTTTTCTATTTTCTACCTTTTACCTCTCCATGCTGTATTCTGGACGTTTTATACTTATGCAGGGTGGACATGAAGTTCATGTGCAATTTAAAATAGTTTAACGTAGTCAAGTGCACATGGACACCCTGTATGTATTTAGTTCGCAAATTTCTTTGCTTCATTGTCTAATCTGCTGCTAAACCTGTCCATTGAGTTCTTAATTTTAGCCATTGTAGTTTCAGTTTTATAATTTCTATTTGATTGTTTTTCAAATCTTCAGTGTCACGTTTATTGTTTATAAATCTTTGCCAAAATTTTGAAGCTTCTCTTTTATCTCTTTCACCATACAAAGTTTAGTTGCTTTGCTCTTTGATTTCTATTTGAATCTGGAGACTCTATGGGTCTGTTTCTGTTGTCTCTTACTTCTGCTGGTTCGTGCTTCTAGGGTTTTGTCTTTTTATGTGCCTAAACATTCTTGATCATATCCTTAACATACTATTTTTTTAAATTACAGTAACAATTTGAGGCCTGGGATGGTATTCTCTTTCTCCTGAGACAAGTTTTATTTGTTTCTTTCTGTATCATTTTTTATTTGTTTCTTTCTGTATCATTTGAGTGTACTTAGCACAGTGGATTACAGAAGATAATAGTGAAAACTTCCAAAGTATACATTGAAGGTTTGGAGCCCCGGAGAAACTGGGTCGCATCCTGTATGAGGCTGACTGATTTCCAATCTGCCTTTACACTTAGAGGCAGTCCTTCAGGATTCTGACTCAAAGTTGATGATATATTTTATATGATTTTTGATATTTCTTATAATATAATTTTTGATTTTTTTTGGATCAAGAATGACCTGTTTTGTCTTCATTTACTCATATAGTAGATATACCACTTTCTTTGATTTATTCATGCATTCCTTTACTAAAAATAATACAATCCATATTCAAAAGCCCAACAACAAAATAAGCTTATTTCCCATTATGATAATGAACAGGAATCTTTTTGTAATGAACCTCAGTAGTTTTTGATTTTTAACTCACAAGGAATTCAAAGAATTGCCTTAATTTTGCCTTAAGAAAACATCTTCCTTATACTTACCTGGCAGGGGTGAGACTGTGATCACAAAGGTGGTTTTCCCAGGGTGAGGGTTATCCATTGCACTCCAGATATGCTGACTCTTGTGATTTCCCCAAATAAGGGAAACTCAGCTGCATAATTTGTAGTAGTGGGGGACTGCATTCATGCTCTCCCCTGTAAAAAAAAAAAAAGAAAGAAAAAAAGAAACAAAAAGAAAACGTCTTCATTTCCCATATGCTTATAGAGGTGAACATTTTTTTTAGAGTTTGAATATAGTATAATTACCCGATTTGATAACTTTACAGTTTATACACACGTTGGAACATCGTGTTGTACCCCATAAATATGTGTACTTATTATTTGTCTATCATAAACTTTTAAAACTCCTTTAAAAACATGTAATTGGACTTGGCTCCTGTGGCTCAAGTGGCTAAGGCACCAGTCACATACACGTGAGCTGGCAGGTTCGAATCCAGCCGGGGCCCGCCAAACAACAATGATGGCTGCAACCAAAAAGTAGCCGGGCATTGTGGCAGGTGCCTGTAGTCCCAGCTACTTGAGAGGTGGAGACAGGAGAATCCAGCCCAGGAGTTGGAGGTTGCTGTGAGCTGTGATGCCAT
>CAUYRH010063436.1:0-10449 GCA_963574655.1 Perodicticus potto | reverse complement strand
ATGGAGATCAGTAATATAACCTTAGGTAAATATATATACATATATATATATATATGTATTTTTTAATTTCACTCATTTGGAAAATTAGATGCTTGTAAAGGTGAGTAAACTAAAAATTTACCCTGATTTTCTCTCATTACATATGTCTTGGCATCTATACTGTATATTAAGATGTGTTGGCTGGGCTTGGTGACTCACACATGTAATCCTAGCACTTTGGGAGGCTGAGGTAGGAGGATTGCTTGAGGTCAAGGGTTTGAGACCAGTCTGAGTAAGAGCAAGATCCCATCTCTATAAAAAATTAAAGATATAGCCGGGTGTTGTGGCAGGTGCCTGTAGTCCCAGCTACTCGGGAGGCTGAGGCAAGAGAATCGCCTAAGCCTAGGAGTTGGAGGTTGCTGTGAGCTGTGTGACGCCACAGCACTCTACCAAGGGCAATAAAGTGAGACTCTTATGCCTCTACAAAAAAAAAAAAAAAAAAAGAGAAAGAAAATTAAAAATAAAAAACTTAGGGCTGGGTGTGGTGTCTCACTCCTGTAACCCTAGCATTCTGGGAGGCTGAGGTGGGTGGACTGCCTGAGCTCAGGAGTTTAAGACCAGCCTGAGCAAGAGCCTGTCTTTACTAAACATAGAAAAACGAGCCAGGCATGTGGTAGGCATGTGTATTCCCAGCTACTTGGGAGGCTGAGGCAAGAGGATTGCTCAAGCCCAAGAGTTTGAGGTTGCTGTGAGCTGATAGCACGGCACTCCACCCAGGGTGACAGAGTGAGACTGTCTTAAAAAAAAATTAAAAAATAATTATCCAGACATGGTGGAGTGTTCCCATAGTGCCTGCTTCTCAGAAGGCTGAGGGAAGAGGATCACAGGAGGACCACCTGAGCCCAGGAGTTGGAGGTCGCAGTGAGCTGTGATGAGGCCCCTTCATTCTAGCTTGGAATGAAGCATTCTAGAGCAAGGCTGTGTCTCCAAAAAAAAAAAAAAGTCACTAGGATGCTTGGGAACTTTTTACTCCCCTGGAGAGGAAAGAAAATTAGAGTCACATCTCTATTTGTTCTTCAATATTTTAATATTGCAAAACACTTATTTTGTTTCTGAATACTAGAATTTTTAAAAGTTGTCATCATCACAAGAGCTCTTGCACTTAATCTTCCTGGTAATTTTCTGGGGTAGATGCTCTCTTTCCAGGAGAGAAAACTGTCCAGATCCCACAGCTGGTAGATAAGGAGCTAACGTGTAAATCCAGGCGCTCTTGACTTGAGCAGTTGAGAATGGAGAATTCCAAGTGACCACAATTTTAGTGCTAGATGTTCAACCGAATCACCCTCATGAAGGATTTGAATTACTTTCAGTCTCAGTTTTCCTAACTCTAGGAAAACTCTATCTATCTAGATGGTAGATATAGTCGAGATCTTTGTGTTTTTTAAACTGTTAATCAATTAGGACCTATTTTAAGATGGTATTGAAAAACCACAGATAAACCTGAACGCTCACTTTTTTGCTATGCATTTTATTGGGTTTCTTTTTTCTGTGGCACAGCACTAGGAAGTAGCAAAAGTCATTTTGCCCTACTGCCTACTCACAGGAACCAGTTAATGTGTAACTCTCAGGCCCAAGAGGTATTTGTGTTTCGAGGATGAGGGTGGTGTATAGGGAAATAAAAGTTTTAGAGCACTAGAAAACAGTCCGAGGCACTGCCATTCCTGTTGCATTTCACTGATTCCAGGTTTTCACACTTCAACAGAATTGCCTACATTTGGATGTGACTTGGAATTGCTGAGACTTTCCTCTGAGCTGAAAGAAATTTAATGAAAATCAGTGCTCCTAGGTTATTGTTTCCCTGCTGGGAAAATTTTGCCTGTGAGCTTCTTGTTTTCTCACTTTTGGGTCTCTCCCCCAAGCACGCAACTGGATTATTGAGCCTGAAAGATTTGATTCAGATTTTGAAGGACAGGTAGGCCCGGTACAGTGATTGATCCTGTTTTCTGAAGTAGTAAATTGGAAGGAAGAAGCAGGTTTGGGGTTGAGGGGTAAAAATAAAAATTTTCTTTTGTATTTACCTTGATGGATTTGGAGAACATCTTCCTAAGTAAAGTATCACAAGAATGGAAAACACAAGCATCCAGTGGACTCAATGCTAATGTGAAACTAGTAGATGAACAACTACATGCCCACACAAGAGAAAAAAATCACAATTAAACTCAAGTCGGGGGAAGGAGGTGGGGAGAGGGTTTGGTAAGCTCTCCCCTGGCGGTGCAATGTCAAGGTATATGGCACAGCCTCTGGATGAAGGGCTTAACTACAGCTTGGACTTTTACCTAACAGATGCAAACAGTGTAACATAATCGTTTGTACCCACATATTACTCTGAAATTTAAAACTATTTCCAACTTGGATATGTTGAGTTTGAAATATTGATTGGATGTATTTGTGTCTGGATTTCATGGATGTATTTGTGTCTGGATTTCAATGGATATATTTGTGACTGGGTTTGGTCTTAGTAGTTATTAGTATGTGAATTGTTATTAAATCCATTAAGACTGGATGGGATGATGCAAGAAGTGAAAATTGATAAAGAGAAGAGAAGACATAAGAGGACTGAACTTCCCTTAGAACATCCAGCTCTTCCCTCAGGAATAGAGATGCCTTCAAGAGAGATGAGTCCAGGGCTCTTGTCTTTCATTTAAAGATACCCATCTTAGGCCAAGAAAAGGCCATTCAGCTGTAGAGAAGGCCATTTTCTAGTCTGTACTGGAGAAAATAGCAGAAAGGGATTTCCCAGATGCATTCATTGCTCTTTTCCTCCTCTGCATTCTGTCCTGCTAAACCACTTCCTTGACCTCACCATTCTTTGCTTTCTGTTGTTGGTTACTGTTTTTGAGTCTTGGGGAAATTTTCTGTTTTTCTAATCTACAGCTTAGATTGATGATCTTCCAAAATATCATGTAGATATTTTGTAGATATCTACATGGTATTTTGGAAGATTGAATAGTTTTAATTTTTTTAAATTAATATTAAGATTTTAGATCATCTTTATAGTTGGGAAATTGTTGCAGTATAGAAACGACTTGACATATATCCTTGATCTCATTGAAAATATAGCAGGGTGTTTCTCTGTTCCTTTCCTGCTTAGATTATTAAATGGTCTTCCCTTTCCCTTTCCTTTGGTGGAGGCAGTTTTATTTGAATAAACTCAGGACACTTCCCCTTCTGTGGAAGGGTTAACTTCACAGCTCATACCTTACTTTGGCTGATTAGTCGGCATATCCAAAGCTCTTAAAGGAAATGTTTGTCTCCTTTTCCTCTTTGGAATTCTAGAGAATGAGTTGAATTAATAAAGGCAAATTTCTTTTGCCAACTACATGGAAAGGATTTCATTGAATGACACCCACTCCATTTACAGAATCTTTGCTACATTGCTATACCTCCCTTTTTTTTTTTTTTTATAGAGACAGAGTCTCACTTTGTCACCCACAGTAGAGTGCTATGCAGTCACAGCTCACAGCAACCTCCAGCTTCTGGGCTTAGGTGATTCTCTTGCCTCAGCCTCCCGAGTAGCTGGGACTACAGGCTCCTGCCACAGCGCCCGGCTACTTTTTGTTGCAGTGGCTGGGGCTAGGTTCAAACCCACCATCCTCGGTATATGGGGCCGTCGCCCTACTCACTGAGCCACAGGCGCCACCCTCATCATTTCATTTGTTGTTTAATGGGTGTAAAGTTTTAGTTTTGCAAGATGAAAAGAGTTCGGCAGATTGGTTGTATGACAATCTGCATATTAAAATTTCTAGACACTTAAACATATTTAAGGTGATACATTCTATATTTTGTGTATTTTACCACAATTAAAAATTATTGTAGGCTTGGGCCTGTAGCTTTGCAGCTAGAGCACCAGCCACATACACCAGAGCTGGCAGGTTCAAATCTAGCCCGGCCCTGCCAAACAACAATAACAGCTACAACCAAAAAATAGCCAGGGGTTGTGGCGGGCACCTGTAGTCCAAGCTACTTGGGAGGCTGAGGCAGGAAAATTGGTTAAACCCAAGAGTTGGAGGTTGCTGTGAGCTGTGTGACGCCATGGCACTCTACCGAGGGTGACATAGTGAGACTCTGTCTCAAAAAAAAAAAAAAAAAAAAAAAAATATATATATATATGAAATAAATAATTTCCCTAAAACAATATAAACTTAAATATTGCTTCAAAAAATTACATTATTTCATGATCAGTTTGGTTCCTGTGTCAATAAATTGCTCAGAAATTTTACTTAGCAATTCAGCAAATAGACATGTTGATGTTGTTAGGAGCCAGGATTTTCAGTGGGAGAGAAAAGAGAGGCAGATGTAAAATCAGGGACATTAAGAAAACCCCTATGTCCTGAAATTGAGTTGAACCGTCAGCTTTAGTCAGGAACTGTCTGTTTTTGCTAGCTGTGTCTAATATTAAAACTAGGAAACATAGAACGAATCTGGCACATCTTGTCAAACCAGAAAGCAAAAAAAAGCATCAAAGAATAGTTGGGGTCACATCAGCGGGGCAGGAGTGAACTTGGAGAGGCTCCCATTCCCAAGTAGTAAGGATAATGATCACAGTGGATTAATACACCTCGATGTATTTAAAATCCATGAATCTTTGGTGTTTTACTTATTGATTGATTTTTATTTCAGATTAATATAAGGGTACATATGGTTCTGTCACCTTGTTTATATTTGTTAGGTACAGTCCAAGTTGTAGTTGAGCCCTTCCCTCAGGAGGTTTGCCCTGCACCCCTACGTGGTGCCTGTTAGGTGAGAGCTACCAAATCCCCTCCCTTCTCCTCTCCTGCTCTTCCCTTCCTTCTCCCTCCTCCCGCCTCATGAATGTAATTGTGTTTTCCTCTCATGTGGGCATGTAGTTGTTCATCTACTAGTTTCATATCAGTATTGAGATGCTCAATTCTTCATTTTTGTCATGGAATGGATGCTCGCTTTCCCCTTCTTGTGTGATTCTTGACTCAGGAGGATGTTCTCCAAATCCACCCAGGTATGCCCAGAAGATGTAAAGTCTCCATTTTCTGTATGGCTGAATAGTATTTCATGGTATATAAATACCATAGTTGACATACCGATTTGTCAGTTGACGGGCACTTGGTTTGTGTCCATATCTTGGTGATTATGAATTGAGCTGGGGTAAACATGCTAGTTCATATGTTCTTATGATAAAATTATTTTTTTCTTCTGAGTAGATACCTAGTACTGGGATTTCAGGATCAAATGGGAGGTCTACTTTTAGCTCTTTGAGAATACTCCTTGCTTCTTTCTAAAAAGGCTGCATTAGTTGGCAGTCCCACCAGTAGTGTATAGAGTTCCCTTTTCTCTGCATCCACACAGTATCTACAGCATTGGGATTTTGTGATGTGGGCTCTTCTCACTGGGGGTAGGTTATAGCTCAAGGTGGTTTTGATCTGCATTTCTCTTGATTGGGGATGATGAGCATTTTTGCTTGTGTTTATTATACATTCATCTGTCTTCTTGGGAGAGGGTTCTGTTCATGTCACTTGCACATTGATAAATTGGGTTGTTTGCTCTTTTCTGGTTGATTAGTTTGTATTCTGTGTAGATTCTGGTTATTAGGCCTTTATTGGATTTATAACATGCAAATATCATCTCCCATTCTGAAGGTTATCTATTTGCTTTAATTGTTGTGTCTTTAGCTGTGCAGAAGCTATTCAGCTTGATCATGTCCCATTCATTTATTTTTGGTGTTGCTGCAGTTGCCAATGGGGTCTTTATAAAGTCTTTCCTCAGGCCTATATCATTGAGAATTTTTCTCACACTTTCTTCTAGAGTTTTTATTGTAAGTCTTTAATCCATCTTGAATCAATTTTTGTAAGTGGTAAGAGGGGTGGGTCCAATTTCAGTCTTTTACATATGGCTAATCAGTTTTTTCAGCACCATTTATTAAACGGAGATTCTTTTCCCTACATATGTTTTGTTTGGTTTATCAAAGATCAGATGGTGATATGAGGCTGGTTTCATTTTTAGGTTTTCTATTCTGTTCCATAGATACATGTCTCTATTTTTGTGCCAGTACCATTCTGTTTCGATCACTGTAGTCTTCTAGTATAACCTGAAGTCGGGTATAATGATGCCTCTAGATTTGTTTTATTTCTTAGAATTGCCTTGGCTATTCAGGGTTTTTTCTGGTTCCATACGAAACAAAGAGGGATCTCAAGGAGGGCGGCGCCTATGGCTCAGTGGGTAGGGCGCTGGCCTCATGTGCCAAGAGTGGTGGGTTCAAGCCTAGCCCGGCCAAACTGCAACAAAAAAATAGCCAGGTTTTGTGGCGGGCGCCTGTATTCCCAGCTACTCGGGAGGCTGAGGCAGGAGAATCACCTAAGCCCAGGAGTTGGAGGTTGCTGTGACCTGTGTGATGCCACAGCACTCTACCGAGGGTGAGAAAGTGAGACTCTGTCTATACAAAAAAAAAAAAAGAACGATCTCAAGGGTATCCAAATGGGGACAGAGGAGGTCTTTACTGCTGATATGACCTTATACTTAGAAACCCCAACGACTCAGCTATGGAACTCCTGGAAGTGTTGAAGAAATACAGTAATTTCTCAGGATATAAAATCAATAAATCAGTAGTCTTTATATACACCAACAACAGTCAAGCTAGGAATCAAATCAAAGACTCAATTCCCTTAGCAGTAGCTTCAAAGAAAATGAAATACCTGGGACTATACCTAACAAAGGATGTGAAGGATCTCTAAAGAGAGAACCATGAAACTGAGAAAAGAAATTGCAGAGGACATTAATGAATGGAAAAAGGGAGCTCAGTGCCCATAGCACCAAGCAGGCTTACGAGTGGTTATGGCGCCAGCAGGTAATGAGTGGTTACCGAGGGTGGAAGGTTCGAACCCAGCCCAGGCCAGCTAAACAACTGCAACAACAAAATATAGCCAGATGTTGTGATGGGTGCCTGTAGTCCCAGCTACTTGGGAGGCTGAGGCAAGGGAATTGCTTAAGCCCTGCTGTGATGCCATAGCACTGGACTGAGGGCAACATAGTGAGACTCTGTCTCAAGAAAACAAACAAACAAATGGAAAAAGGTGCTATGCTCCTGGCTGGGAAGAATAAATACTTTGTAATGTCTATAGTATCCAAGGTGATCTACAGATTTAATGCAATGCACATTTAAACACTGATGTCATACTTTGAAGAACTTGAAAAAAATCTATGGTTTTTTTTTTTTTTGAGACAAAGTCTCACTTTGTTGCTCTTGGTAGAGTGTTGTAGTGTCATAGCGAACAGCAACCTCAAACTGGTCGGCTAAAGTGATTCTCTTTCCTCAGCCTCCCAAGTACATGGGACTATAGGCACCACAATGCCCAGCTGTTTTTAGAGATGGGGTCTCACTCTTTCCCAGGCTGGTCTCGAACTCATAAGCTCAGCCAATGAACTGGGGTCGGCTTCCCAATGCTGGGAGTATAAGCATAAGTCACCACGCTTGGCAAATCTATTGTATTTTAAAAAACCACCTCATTGAGGACCTTTGGCAAATGCTAGGGTACCATCTTACTTTTCTAAAAAGTGGTAAAGGGAAAGATTCAAGCATTATCCTGTCTTTGTTGTAAGAATTATTTCACATGGTAATGAAATAATGGTTGGGAGAAGAAAGAGTGATGAAATTGCTATGTCACCATTGTTTGAAATTTATTTTTAATTTTTAAATTTTTTTCAAAGGTAAAGGAATGGACAAGTGTTACCATTTGGCAAATGCTAATGAAATAATGAATCCAGAAAATGATCATGACTGCTGACACTGAAAAGAGGGACACATACGTACCTCTTGATGAAAGTATACAATAATAAGCTCGGCACCCATAGCTCATGAGTAGGGCGCCGGCCACATACACTGAGGCTGGCAGATTCGAGCCTGGCCTGGGCCTGCTAGACAACAGCGACAACTGAAACAAAAAAATAGCCAGGCGTTGTGGCAGGCACCTGTAGTCTCAGCTACATGGGATGCTGAGGCAGGAGAATCGCTTAAGCCCAAGAGTTTGAGGTTGCTGTGAGCTGTGACACCATGGCACTCTGCTGAGGGTGACATAGTGAGACCCTGTCTCCAAAAAAAAGAAAAGAAAGTCTACCATAATAACTCATAAAGTGTATTTGTTAAAAAAAGGAAGCCTAAGTCACTTCAAACTGCTAGCTGTAATTACAGATTTACACAAAATACAGGAGACAGAGAAATATGTTAATTGATACAGTGAAGATACTGTTAGCACAGTCAGACTGTCGAGGACAAACACTTCAGTGTTTTTAACAAATAAATTACAAGAAAAAAAAGCAAGAGAATTAGGAGGCCTAACAACCAAATACAATGTGTATGCCTTGTTTGGGTGAATAAACTGAATATTACAAAAAAGAGTTCTTTAGAAAACTGAGGAAACTTGAACCCTGTATATTTGATGATATTAAGAAATTTATATTGGTTGGGTGAGATGGCTCACGCCTATAATCTTAGCAGTCTGGGAGGATGAGGTGGGTGAATGCTTGAGGTCAGAAGTTCGAGACCAGCCTAACCAAGAGCAAGACCTCGTTTCTACTAAAAATAGAAAAATTAGCTCGGCATGGTGGTGTGTGCCTGTACTCCCAGCTATTCAGGAGGCTGAGGCAAGAGGATTGCCTGAGCCCCAAGAGTTTGAGGCTACTGTGAGCGATCATAACAGCATGGGACTCTCTCTCCCCTGGGGCATACTGTGAGACTCTGTCTCAAAACAAAAAAACTATAAATAGTATACTTTAGGTTGATAATGGTATGTTGATTTTGTTTAAAATCGTCCTTAACTTTTAGAGATGGATACTAAAATATTTAATAATGAAACAAGATCCCTGAAATTGGCTTTAAATTAATCCAGTGGGGTGGGGGAGAAACCGTGGATAAGGATGCAGTTGGAATTGTACTGAGCAGGAGATGGTAATAGTTGAAGTTGGGTGTTAAGTACTTGGCAGTCCTTTATACTTACCTTTTGCTGTCTGTATAAGCTTGAAATTTTCCACAATGAAAGGTTTATCTAAATGAACCCTTTATCTAAAATTTATATCCTCCGTACTTTGCTTCAACCAAATCCCTCTTCTGGCTTTTGTTTTCCATAGATTAAGCCTAAATTTTTGTCAGTAACACTTCCAGATTTTAGATATTTATTATTAAAAGGTTTCTAGAAAAGCGTAAGGGGGCAGTATTCCCACGTCCATCTTTTGATTTCTTTTTAAAATTTATTTCTTTTAACAAAGAACTGTTTGCTTACTTGTTGGCTTTTTGCTGACAACGTTTAAAAAACCATATTGGTGAATTGTGCATAAAATGTGCATTATATTTAAAACTTAGATAATGTAATAGAAATACAGAATTATATAGGCATAGTCTTCTCTTTTAATATCTAACAGCTGGTTTTTCTCCCCAAATTGCCATTTTTGTTCTTTGCAGACCAATTTATAAGAGACTAGAATCATTACTGGAAGAAAACTGACCCAGAAGGCGACATGCTTTTATCTTACATGACTTTTTTCTTGCTGAAATTCAAATGACACCCGGTCTAACAATTTTTCATAATAATTTTGGTGGAGGGGGAGGTGACAGGCTATTCCAGCCACACTTATTTCAGCCATATCACACTTACATCTCCTTACAGAGCTCATGAAATTTTGATGATGGCTAAAATGCAAGATATTGAGTTGCCTAATCGATTGGAGTTAATCTTTAATATTGACATCACGTTCCATTATGCGGACTCTTGATTCAGCAGATGGTCTTCCAGTGCTAGATTATTTGCTTTCATTTTGCTGCTCATACTTCTACTTTTCTATTGCTAAATAGGGAGGTGAACCAATGATTTAAACATTTTTAGCTCTGTTGAAAGCTTGAAGTTTGAAACTGTCATTAGGTTAGGATGCTTTAGAATTATCTGTGCATTTTCTTATATATTAGCCCTATTACAAATAGTCATGCATAATTGAGAACAGAGTATAATTTTTAGCTGCTTTTTGCCAAATGCAATAAAATACACCATTTACCTTCTCTAAAACTGGATAACTGAATGTGGATACCTTTCAGAAGCATTGGGGTCCTTAAAGGACATGTGCTTTCGTGCTATTAATTTTCACCACTTGCAGCCACAGAAAAATAATTATTTTTAAGTGGCCAGCATCAGTATTGAAAATGACCCCGTTTTTCTTGCCTATCAGAATAACCATTTCCCTTGGACTGTGATAATCACTTGTGATGTTATTACTCTCAGCCTTTTCTCCTCCTTCTGCATTTCTTTTTTTTTTTTTTTCCAGTGGTAAGACAGAGTTTATTTACAGAAAAGAATACAGAAAACACTAAAGCTCCTGGTAGAGAGAGAGAACTCAAGTGGGGAGAGAAAAGCTTTCTCTGTTTCTCTCCCGGTCTTTCCCCGTCTCCCCCTTCAG
>CAUYRH010063435.1:0-21116 GCA_963574655.1 Perodicticus potto | reverse complement strand
AAATTTATCTTTTAAGGTAAGAGGAGATTCTTGTATTTAGCAGATATCTGCCCTGAGATTTTTGTATCCAGTCAGCCAACCTATGCCTCTTTAGAGGACAATTTAAACCATTCACGTTAATTGAAAATATTGATAAATCTTCAGAAAATCTAGTGGACATTTTTATTCCTTTCATCACTGTGGAAGTTGGAATTTGATTAAAAGTTTCTGGATGAGTTTACTTTTGTGTTGGAGGATTATGCTGGTTATTATGGAGGATTGACATGACTTTTTAAATGAAAAGGAGTGAGCTTCCAGATTCCTGGAGTTCTAGGTGTGATAGGTACTCTCTGTCAGAGATGAGGGCTTCCATGTGACCTGGATCAATCATTCCCAGGTGACCTTTGCTAGCACTAACAGCTGTTCAGCAACAGCAGGCAGGGGAAGGAGGAGGAGGCCCAAAATAGCGGGGAGCTGGTTTCTTGGTTCCCTTCATCCAAGAGAGCCCTCTGGTGTAATGTTACTTTCCTCTCGGCCAGAAGCAGCCCACCCTGAATGCCCCAGCCCCAGGAGACTCACAGTTCCCCTGAGACCCACTGCTCCCAAAGGCTGCTGTGGTCCCAGTGGGTGCTAAGGGGTGTTGTCTGTGGATCCAGCATTGTAGAGACACAGGGGTTGAGATTCCCTAGTTGGGACAGCTGCCAAAACACTGCCTGTTTTTGAAGGGAGGGAAATGAGCTGTAACATCTTGCAGAACCTGGGTATAGGGGGCAGGTGCTGTTGAGGGTGTCCCCCTCTGCAATCTTAGAACTGGCTGTTCAGTAGCTCACATGCACCAAACTCTCATGTTTGAGAGCAGAGGTGGGTCTTCTGCAGCATTGGATGGCTGGAATAGGGGAGGTCCCCATCTTGACATCCCTTCCTGAAATGCCCAGCTTTAAACGCCCCAAATGATGTCCTGTAACCCAAGATATGAGGCCTGTTCAAGGCAAACAGCATAGGCAAAATGCTGGGTGAAGTGTCACATGTCATCAGCTCACAAAATGCTGGGTGAAGTGTTGCATGTCATCAGCTCACAAAAATGTAGCTTACAGCAGGGCAATGGGAATTGTACTCAGAGTAGGTAGGAAAGGTTGGACTCCCTTGTCCTTCCTGAGCTGGGTAGAATGGCAGCTGCATCAATCTGAAATTAGTTTGAAAGTAGGGTGCTGCCCAGCTGTAGAGCCCCAAACTAACACGGTGGGCCTGTGACCAGACTGGGGGGACCCTTCCCAGGCAAACAATGTATGCACAATGCTGGGGGCTAATGCCATCTTCTCACAACTTGTTCCCACATTAGCCCAGGCAGGGCAGTGGTATTGTCTTAAGTGTGTATTGGAGAGCTTAGGCTCCCCTGTCTGTCCTCAGCTTGGGGGTAGGGGTGGGGTAGCAAGGGGCTGCATCAGCCTGAATTCAGCCTGAGGACATGGTACTGCCCAGCTTTACTCTCAAACCTGAGCCTTAGACCTGTAACCAGGTAGGGTGAGGGCTTTCTCAGGTGGACTGGTTGGTAGGAAACTGTGGGGAGTGCAGTTTGCTTGAGACTCCACCCTGCAGCAGCCAGCACGGCCCCAGATGTGGGCTAGAACACCTGATTGACCTGCCCTCCCCAGCCTGGCAGAGGCTGCAGCCATGCTTCCGCCGAACTTAGCCTGAGGGTAGGGTCCAGCCCAGTATCAAATGGTGCCTTGCATCTGTGACCAGAAAAGATGGGGGCCCACCCAGGCAGGCAGAATGGTGACAAACTGCAGAAACTGCTGTCTGCTTGTGTCTCAATCTTAGAAGCAGCCATGGCAGGGTGGTGGTGACCTTACTGAGGGTGCATGGAAGTTTCTGTCTTCCTCACTGGGGCTGCATGGTGATTGCAGGTGCTGCTGTGGCTCCTTGGCATTGAGACTCTCAGAATGGTGCCTGGCTCAAACCACTCTGGCTTGAATGCCTGCTGGATCCTGTGTGAGTTCCTTTCTGAAATAATCTGCAAACAGCTCCCTATCTTAGGCCAAAACTTGTGGGGGGTGGAGAGTTTTTTTGTAGCCCAGATTGTTAAGGCTTATCTTGGAGAGTGGAGCTCGGTGGCTTTTACCACATCTTGGAGCTTCTCCCACCTCTCAGCAGTTTCTGGAGAGACAAATTGTTCTGGACACTTTCTTTACTCACTTTCAGTGCTGTTTCTTACTTCCCTGGTGAATCCTAGTGTTCCCTCTGACATGGTCTGTTCAATGTGAGAATATGAGTATTATCCTGCCTCCTCTCTATGGAAGAGGAAGATATTTCCTGGGTCTAGTCAGCCATCATGGTCCTATCTCCTTTTGTTGTGTTTTGAAAGTTCTTTGCACCTTTTGGATACAAGTCTTTTCTTGGGCCTATGTTTTGTAAATATTTTCTCCTCTTTTGTTGCTTGTTTTTTCATCTAAGAAAACTTGAAGCTATGTTTCTTTGTCAAAATTTTAAAATAACCACTAAGAGAAAAGAATTAAAAACATTATAGGAAGCAAAATAGCCTTCAAAGCTCAGAAAGCTCTGAAAACAGTATCTATTCAAAGATAAAAGAAAGTAAGAAAAATGAAGCAAACACAACATGGTAATTGGAAAGTGAAAAATAAAGAAGATAGAAATATGGGCACACATATCAATAACAACAAGTACAAACATATTTAACTCTTCTATTAAGAGGACTCTAGTATCAAGTGCATTAAAAATGTGTCACTTAGAATAGAAAAATTAAAAAAAGATACGTTCATGCTCTAAAAATAATAGTCCAAACTCAGTTATTCGGGCAACGTTAATATCATAAAAAGTTAATTTAGGAATTATCCTTAGAATATGCCATCAGAAAAAATGTAATAACACAAAACATCATATTATTAAAGAAGAAATATAATTATATGAATGGATAGCAAACATAAGTAAGAAGACAAAATTCAACATGTAGACATAATGCTGCTATGCAGCAGTTAAAATCAATTAATTAAGCTCTGAAAGCATCCCACCATGAATATATTTTTGAAATGTATTCAAAAGTACATAGGGAGCTGTTTAAGGCCAGGCACTGTGGTTCATGGCTGTAATCCTAGTACTCTGGGAGGCCAAGTGGGTGGATCATTGAGCTCCGGAGTTAGAGATCAGCTTCAGCAAAAGAGGTTCTCAGTCTCTACTAAAAATAGAAAAATTGGCTGTGTGTTGTGGCTGTCACCTGTAGTCTCAACTACTCGGGAAGCTGAGGCAGGAGGATCATTCTAACCCAGGAATTTAAGGTTGTTGTTAGCTGATCTAGGCTGACACCATGGCACTCTAGCCTGAGGTATCGGAGTGAAAATCTGTCTCAACAACAACAAAAACAACAACAACAACAACAAAAAAAAGAAAGAAAGAAAGAAAGAAAGAAAGAAAGAAAGAAAGAAAGAAAGAAAGAAAGAAAGAAAGAAAGAAAGAAAAAGAAAAAGAAAAGAAAAAAGAAAGAAATGTAATATTGAAAAAAATGTTGGAAAGTAATACCTGGGCAGCACCTGTGGCTCAGTGGGTAGGGTGCCGGCCCCATATACCAAGGGTAGCAGGTTCGAATCTGGCTCTGGCCAAACTGCAACAACAACAACAAAAAAAAGTAGCCAGGCATTGTGGCGGGTGCCTGTAGACCCAGCTACTTGGGAGGCTGAGGCAAGAGAATCACCTAAGCCCAAGAGCTGAAGGTTGCTATGAGCTGTAGGTTGCTGTGAGCTGTGGGTTGCTGTGAGCTGTGATGTCCCCGTACTCTATCGAGGGCGACAAAGTGAGACTCTATCTCTAAATAAAAAAAAAAAAAAGAAAGAAAAGAAAGAAAGTAAGTAACACCTATTATATACCATTCGCATTAAGTTTAAGAACTTAGCAAACAAAATATCCTGTTTATATAATCTATGGTATTGAAAAATGTGCAGAAAATATACACTGGGAAGAAAAAGACTAAAAAGTGACTACCTGTTAGGGTGAGAGGGCTTTGACACCATCTCTAATATATAAGATCAAAATCAGAAGCAAAAGGAACAACAATCAGAAGTACTTATTGAGGTCCTAATTTTTAGAAGACATTTTATAGACATTGAAGGTGCTGAGAACAGTGTGTCATAGTCTTTGCTTTCAAAATAGTCTCATTTCAGGAGATGGAACACCATTGTGTCTAGTACAGACAATATAAGGCCCTTGTTTATCCCATCTGAATTACTATCACAAGCAGTTCTACTAAATGTTCCATAAGTGTTGGTTGTTATTATTACAATTAAGTGAATTGTGCAACTTATATGGATATTACTAATAACTATTGTACATAGAACACCAAGTTATGGCTACATTAGGAGAAAAAGTATAAATCTTAAGTCTACTTCCTAGTAAAAGATTATATTTTGTACATTGTACTATTTGAGATCATTAATCCATGAATAATAGACTATAATATTCCCCCCTCCTCTTCAACTTTTAATATAGGCAAATGGCCCTAGTGTTCAGTACAATAAGTCACAATAGTGAAATCAGCCTACCATTCCCCTGTTACCACAAGACAGATAGGAGGCAGGAACAGCAGCCAGGAAACAGAAATTGAGACAGAGACAGTGGCAAGGGGCATCCAGCCCTGGGGATGACTCCCAATTCACAAGACTGGAAGAAATTTAAAAAATCTTTATAAACCTTTTCTTCATGTCACTTATAAGAAATTTTTTCCTCTTTATTTAGTGAAATATTGATTCTTCTTCATGGTTAATTGCTCTATGTTAAATAAAATATTTATCAGAAATACTGTGAAGTACATTTAGAAATTTTCTTACACATGTGGAATGCTCTAAAAAGCCATTTATAGCCCTTAAACGATGGGCTTCATTTACACTTCAAGTTCTGTAAATGAACCAGAATCAATAAAACATTTCATAGTTCTGAATATATTTAGTAAAATTGTTTCTCTCAAACAACATATAACTATGCCTAATACTCAAATTTATCTTATGTTCCATTTAAGCAAAGTGAAATATAAGAGTGCAATGAAAACCAAGGCTGCGATGTAAGTACACAGTAGTAGAACCATTTATGGCAGATTTCAGAATAATTTTCTTGTTGCTTCGTAATTTAACATATATGAACAAAGAAATTAGATATAATTTTCTTTCGCAAGATAATTAAGAATTAAAGTGAATTTAAAAATATGTTTAATTCAATCATCTCTGAAATTTTCAAAATGGGTATGTATAGAAAAAATCCAAAGTCAAATGTCTGCACTTTTGGTAGTCCTCAGGTGTGCTTTTAAACATAGAAGACGACTATGTTTTCAAACTATAGAAGAAATTTCAGAAAAACTATATGGGTATGTGTATGCATATGTTTTAATGTTGGTTAAAGAATAGCAAAAGCTACTGATGCATAATACAGCTCCTTTCAATAAGCCTCAGATACTTGATGAATTCTACTTGAAATTCTTATTTTTCTCTTTAAGATAGAGTGACATAGACCTATAAGACCATGTAAAAATAAGAGCTTGAATTGCCTTTAAAATGAAAATTAACAAACAAACATTTTCTAGGTTTTTGGAATCCCTTCAACATCTATGTCTGGTTTCTCAACATTCACTATCAGGAAAATGTAAATGAAAACCACATCAACTAGGATAGTTATAACAACAATAAACAATAGACAATAACAAGTACTGGTGAAGACGTGGAGCCATTGGAGCCCTCACACTTTGCTGGTGGGAGTGTTAAGTGTCTACTCAAGTTTTTTGCCACTATTGGAATTGGTTCATCTTTTCACTGTTGAGTTGTGAGAGGTTTTGTATATTCTCATGCCAGATATCCAGATATATGATTTGAAAATATTGTATTTTTTCCCATTATGTGGTGTGTCTTTTCACATTTTTCATAGTATTCTTTGACATACCTAGTTTCAAATTTAATGAATCCAATTTATATTATTTTTTTCTGTAACTTGTGCTTTCAGCATTGTGTCTAAGAAATCATTCCCTAATCCAAGGTTACATTTCACATGCCTATTTTCTTTTAAGAGTTATATAATTTTAGTTATTACATTTAATTCTGTGATCTATTTAAAATTTTTTTTTTTTAGAAATGGGGTCTTGCTAACTTGCCCAAGCTAGTCTTGAACTCCTCGTCTTAAGTGATGCACCTGCCTCAGCCTTCCAAACTGCTGTGATTACAGGTATGTGGCACAGAGCCCAGCCTATGCTCCATTTTGAGTTTATTTTTACATATGGCTGAAAGTGGTGGTCCCGTTTCATTCTTTTGCATGTGGATATCCAGTTGTCTCAGCACCATTTGAAAGAGACTATTCTTTTCCTCATTGAATTGTTCAGGAAGCCTTTTAAAAATCAGTTGATCATTAACATAACCATGTAATTACAGATTTCCAACGCCATTCCTCTGATCTATATGTCTATCCTTATGCCAGCACCATGCAGTCTCGTGCACATGCAGAGTGAGCACAGCCTTAGTGTGAAAGTTGAAGTGGATCTTGATGGTACCCAGAGCTGGGGCTATTAACAAATTGCACTCATTGTAGCTGACACTTCTGTAACTGCCATGCTCAATTTTATAGATAAGCAAAGGGAAACTTACAAAAGTAAAATGTCAGCTGAATGTTAGATATAAATCTTAGATTTGAATCCATGTCTGAGTTGAAAGCCTATATTTTGAGTTGTTGTGATATATTACCTGTCCTTCATCAAGTGTGTGAGTTGATACATAATAAGTTCTCAATAAGTATTCATTGATTAAATAACTGATTCTGTTTGAAAAGGACCACCATTTTTTCAGTTGCCCAATCTAGCAAACTGAAGTCATCTTTAATTCCCCTTCCATTTTTCCTTCCTTTTAATTGGTCACCTACTACTGTCAATTCTAATTCCTTAATATTTTTTACAATTCATTTGTATTCTCATCCCAAGTGTTGTAGTCTTTGCTGAAACATCTTTCACTTAAAACCACTTCAATGGTTTCCGAGCTAGTTAGTCTTCATGCTTCTAACCCTCCACACACCCTATCCAATCCCCCAATTCTCTACAAATTAAAGTTGAAAAACTACACTTTATCATGCACTCTAAAATTCTCTACTACTTCTCCATTAAGAACCATGTATTCCCTAAATAAAATTGTATCTTTGTGTATACTTATATATTTATTAACAATGTTCTTTATCTACCTAGTGAACAGCTCCCATTCCTCTAATCCTTGCTTCACATTTTTGTGTGCTCTAAGAATTATCTGTATATTATTGCATATACCTATGCTCACATTAAACATTTCACGTGAGTATAAATAATTCATTTCACATTGTGGTTTTAGTCATTATTAAGGAATCTTTTCCTATTTTCTTTTTTTTTTTTTGAGACAGAGCCTCAAGCTGTCACCGTGGATGGAGTGCCGTGGCATCAAGCTCACAGCAACCTCCAATTCCTCAGCTCAAGCGAGTCTCCTGCCTCCACCTCCCAAGTAGCTGGGACTACAGGCGCCCGCCACAATGCCTGGCCATTTTGTGGTTGCAGCTGTCATTGTTGTTTGGCCCGCCCGGGCTGGATTCGAACCCGCCAGCTCAGGTGTACGTGGCTAGCGCCTTAGCTTGTTGAGCCACAGGCGCCGAGCCTCTTTTCCTATTTTCATTATAGAAGTTCTGTGTATATTTTGGGATAGAATGATTATTTTCTTGTGTGTTTAAAGATTTTAACAAAGATGTTGGCTAAGCAGCACTCTCAGAACCATTAATAACTGCATGGGTACATAGGATGTGGTTGTATTGAAGCTAGTGGTGAGGTATCTCAATAGACACTTGTATAAAATAGTAGTTAAAGCCCTATAGTTTTTATGATAATTTATATCCTAAGTCAGACTGGATTGATAATACTATTATATTCACACTCTTAAGTGAGAGACACTCTCTTAAAGTGAGAAAGAAAGGTATGGAGTAATGGCTATTACATTTAGAATTATGACCATAAAATTATGGTGCTCACATGTATGTGTTATGGCAGAAAATAATGGAGAGCAATGACACCTCTGAAGTTTGTCATGCAGTTCGCATTTTTGGGCAGCATCCCAAAGATTGTGTAAAATCACCCTCATAGGCACATAAGAGAGAGGAACCTCCTGTGATTTTCCTTTTGACAGTTTCCTATTTGACTAGGTTTATGTCTGGTTTGGGAAAACCTTTGCCAGAAGTCAGTGTGGCAGCTGTGAGACTCATATTCAATGCCAAGTCCATGAAGTCGCGGACTCTGACCAGCTCACCCTGGTTAAATTTCCTTTGACGGCTGTGTACTTGAGCCATGCAAAAGTGTGGTGGTTCCCACACAGAGCCTCTCTCCTTAATCCTTAATTACTTCCTCTACATGGATATGCTTCAAAGAACCTGGATTGGTTACAAAACAGGAAGTTGCTCCAGGGTCTCTGCCATTAAGATTGCAACAGATTCACTTTTTTTTTTTTTTTTTTGTAGGCAGCCTGCATTTTCAATTCAAAGTCCTGCTTCATGAGTTTTTTTCAGGGCCCTTGTGAATAAACAGGTTCCTGAAACTCCCCCTCTATCTCCCTACTGCTCTCCAAAAAAAAAAAAAAAAAACAAACAAAAACACAACAAAAAACCACCTCTCCTACTCCATATTGAGTTTTGAAGATGTCTTCACTATACATTGTCTGAACACCATTACTGTTTCACAAGCAGGACTCTGGGCAATAGGGTACCACTGCCTTACCATAGTGTTCAAGGTGGGAGGACCAGCAAAAGGTGTGCATTTGGAGAAGTGAGATTCTCATGTTGATTTTATTCTTTGCTATTGATTTTGTTTTAATTGAACACTTTTAAAGAGTTACAAAATAATTTTTCTTTCTTTCTTTCTTTTTTTTTTTTTTTTTTGGCTGGGGCAGGGTTTGAACCCGCCACCCATGGTATATGGGGCCGATGCTCTACTCCTTGAGCTACAGGTGCTGCCCCAAATAATTTATTTCTTGAAAACGATAAGGATAACCTCTCAGATCAAGGGAGGAAGCCATGCTCTCAAGTCAGCAAGAATAGGAAAGATGATGTTTAACTGATTAAACTATGAATTAAGTAATATTTTTTGAGGGTTTATAAGGTATGAAATAATAAGAAAAAGTGATTCATTTTAAATATCATGAAAGAAAGCTATTTTGCTTTTACCTCCCATGAGGTTTCTGCGTCATCAAGTCTCTAGTGATTTCTTTAGCAGTATGTTTGAGCTTTCTGAGGCTGTGTGGCTTTATTTATATTTTCACAGAGGCCAAAAAGTCTGAAAACAAGCGGTCAGTAGGTACACACTCTTTTCCCCAGCTTTTGGTGGCTGCTGATAATCTTTGGCACGCCTTAGCTTTCAGTGGAATAACTGCAATCTCTGCCTCCATCATCACATGAACTTCAACCTTCTGTGTCCCTGTGTCTTCACGTGGTGGGCTCAGCTTTCTGAGTATCTGTATCTGTATCTCTTCTCTTATTTTAAGGCCACCATTTATACTGAATGAAGGGCCCACCCTATTCCATCATGACCTCACTTTAACATATACCTTAATGACATCTGCAAATACCTGATTCCCAAATAAGGATCACATTCACAGTTACCAGGGATTAGGACTTCAACATACATTTTTGTGAGACACAGTTCAACCCACCACAAAGTGGTACAGAGAGACTTTTAGAATATGAGCCTGCTTGCAGATTGCTCAAACTTGAATTGTGTCTTTACACTATAATATTAATGGGTGGTTGACAATTTACTTAATCACTTTGTGATTCACCCTCTGTGCTTCAATATGCACAGCTATTAATGGGGTAGTAATAGCTCCCCCATTAATAGCTCATATGGGTTGGTATAAGGTATGCACGAGATAATATAATTCTTGGCTGTCCTCAACAAATGCTTCCAGTTCATAATAGCAATGATAATTGTAGCTTAACTTTCTTTCCTATTTTCGTCCCCTGCCCTTAGATCTTTTTTGGACTTCCCTGCGTCCCTGAACTAGATATTGGAGTCATCATTACATATGCCTGGTTTACTACAATAGATTCCGACTCAGTATCCTTACCAGTCTTGACCTCTTGTGATCTATTTTCCACAGAGGAGCATAATTTTTTGTTTGTTTGTTTTTGAGAGTGATTTAAAGCACAAAGCAACTTGGCTGGCTTAAAAATTCTTTGGTGCCTTCCAAACACATTTAAACTCTATCTTCCTTACCTTTGCTTACAAATTCTTATTTATAGTCTGCCTAGTCTCTAGGAACTTCTGTTACACTTTTTTTTTCTTTTTTTTGAGACAGAGCCTCAAGCTGTCACCCTGGATAGAGTGTGGTGGCATCACAGCTCACAGCAACCTCCAATTCCTGGGCTCAAGTGAGTCTCTTGCCTCTGCCTCCCAAGTAGGTGGGACTACAGGCACCTGCCACAATACCCGGCCATTTTTTTTTGGTTGCAGCCGTCATTGTTGTTTGGTGGGCCCGGGCTGGATTCGAACCTGCCAGCTCAGGTGTACATGGCTGGTGCCTTCGCCCGCTAAGCCACAGGTGCCGAGTCTGTTACACTTCTTATTCCCATGTTCCAAGCTCAATCCCATCTGAGGACACTTGTGACAACTTAACTATCACCTTAGAACACTCGCCTCCTCTACTGTCACCTCACCTAGAAAGTCTTTTAGGACCAACTAATTGAAAATACATACTCTGCCATCTCAGCATACTGGAATTCTCTTCACTGCAAATATCATCCTTCATGCTTTCCTTTGGTCTGTTTGCTTATTTATTTATTACTGCTATTGTTTTTATTAAATACATTCATTAATAGTGTCTTTTTTAAAACTTTTAGATTACTGTGAGGGAAAATACAATTAGGTTACATTGTTTGCATTTATAATGTAAAGTCCAAGTTATAATTGTGTCCTTCACCCTGGAAGTGTGCCATACACCCACACATCATTCCTGTCGGGTAGGAATCCACCCAACTCACTACTCCCCTCTGTCTTGCTAGAATTTGAGTTTTTCTCTTATGTTAATCTACAAGTTTTAAATTAGTATTGAGTACGTTTGATACTTGTTTCCATTCTTGTGATACTTAGTAGAGTGTTATGCAAATCCCTCCAAGTTGTTACAAAGGATACAAAGTCTCTATCATTTTTTATGGCTGAATAGTTTACTGACCCATCATGTGTCAAAGGACACTTGGGTTGTTTCCTTATCTTTGTAATTGTAATTTGGGCTGCTATGAACATTCAAGTGCAAATGTCCTTAAAGTAAAATGACCTTTATCTTTTGAGTAGATACTTAGTAATCAGGTTACAGGATTTAAAGGAAAGCCTCCTTTTAGTTCTTTGAGGACGCTGTACTTCTTTCCGTAATGGCTATATTAGTTTGCACTCCTTCCAACAGAGTATAAGGGTTCCCTTCTCTCTGAACCCATGAGGGCATGTTGCTTTGTGGAACCCATGGAACCTTGTGATGTGGGCTATTTTTACTGGGGTTAGACAATATCTCAAAGTGGTTTTGATCTGAATTTCTCTAATAATTAGAGATAATGAGCATTTTTTTGTTGTTAATAAATATCCCTGTAGGTATAGAACACTGGTGGGGAAGGGGCTAGAATAATGAGGCATTTAAAAGCATACACCAAAATGTTCCATAGTCAAGAAATTTTTCTAAAGTCTCATTACTTCATCTTTTAAAAACATGCACATTTAGAATGAAAAAATGCCACAAACTGGCAGAAAATACAGTGAAACCTCCATAGTTGACCACATCCCTGCACTCCCAGAGTGCTAGCATTACAGGTGTGAGCCATCATGCCCTGCCTTGCCCTTATGTTGAATAAGCTGAGGAGGACGAGGAGGAAAAAGAGGAGTTGGTCTTGCTGTCTCAGGAGTGGCAAAGGTGACTCACATAATTTAGACTCATGTTGTTCAAGGGTCAACTATACAGATGGCAAATAAACATGTGAACAAATTCTCCACATCATATTTCACCAGGGCAATGCAAATTAAAAATAACAGCTAGTTACCACTGCACACCGATTAGAATAGCCCAAGTACAGAATATTGACAGCACCTCAAATGCTGCTGAGGATGTGGAGCAACAGGAAGTCTCATTGCCGCTGGGAATGCAAAATGGTACAGCCACTTTAAAAGACAATTTGGTAGTTTCTCATAAAATGAAACATACTTTTACTATACAACCCAGCAGTTGTGCTCCTTGATATTTACTCAAATGAGTTCAACACTTAGGCCCACAAAAAATGTGCATAGTTGTTCATGGAAGCTTTATTTATAATTGCCCAAATTTGGAAGCAACCAAGATGTCCTTCTGTTGGTAAATAAATAAAATGTAGTATATTCATACAAGGTAATATTATTCAGAGCTGAGTAGAATATTATTAAGCCATGACAGGACATGGGGAAAACTTTTAAAATGCATATTACCAAGTAAAAGAAATCAATCTGGAAAAGCTACATATTGTGTGACTTCAACTATGTGACAGTCAGAAAAAGGCAAAACTATAGAGGCAGTAATAAGATCAGTGATCAGTGATTTTCAGGGGTGAGGGGGAATGGAAGGGTGCATAGACAGAGAACAGAAGATGTTTAGGGCAAGACAGAAACTCAGGATGATACTATAATTGTGAATAAATGTCATTATACTCTTGACCAAACCCACAAAAGGTACAACACCAGGAAGGAACCCTAATAGAAATTATAGATTTTAGATGATGATGACATGGGGACACAGGCTCATCAGGTGTAACTAATGTACCACCCTGGCGGGGGATGTCAATGATGAGGGAGGCTCTGTGTGTATGCAAGCAGGGGGTATATGCGAAGTCTCCAAACCTTCCTCTCAGTTTTGCAGTGAGCCTTAGACCACTCTAAGGGCATTAAGTCTTTTAAAAGTTATTTATAATAACTTAAAAATAACATTTTAAATTCTATTACCAGTATATAATTTTGTACGTTTGTGCATATAATTTCTTCAAAAGTTTTAAGTAGAAATGATATTTTATAATAATGAACTAAGCTTGGGAATAGCACAGAGTAAATAATTAATATTTACAAATCTTCTTTTATTGGATTTCTTTCCAGAACGATGTAACTCTGACAAACAGACATCATCATACAGGTTCTTATATATGTACATGGATGGAAAAATATTTGGATTATATGGGTAGTGTCAGTAATTTCTGACAAGAGGATGGAATGAGAGAAGGAAGAAGCACTTCAAATTTATGTCTGACTTACTCCTGTGTACTTGTCCTTTTTTTAACATTAAAAAGAAGAACATGATCACATATTACATGAATGATTAAAAATAAGTACACGAGTGGAAACAAGGACATAAAAGAATAAAAAACTACATTTTTTCATTAAAATAGAAAGGAAGGGCCCGCAGGATTGCCGAGGTACATATTCTTCTTAGCAAAGTATCTCAAGAATGGAAGAAAAAGTATCCAATGTACTCAGCCCTACTATGAAACCAATTTATAGCTTTGATATGAAAGCTATAACCCAATTATAGCCCAAAAGTATGGGGAAAGGGGAGAGAGAGGGGAGGGAAGAGGGAGGATGGGTAGAGGGAGGGTAATTGGTGGGACCACACCTATGGCGCATCTTAGACTGGTGTGAAATTTGCTAAATGTAGAGTGTAAATGTCTTAACACAATAACTAAGAAAATGCCATGAAGGCTATGTTAACCAGTTTGCTGAAAATATTTCAAATTGTATATAAAACCAGCACATTGTACCCCATGATTGCATTAATTTACGCAGCTATGATTTAATTAAAAAATAATAAAAAGGAAGAAAATTGAAGTTTAAGACTAATGTAAAGCTAGTATATAAACCAATGACTGTTTTGAATTGGAACTGACCTAGTTTCTTTGTTTTTAAGGTACATGCTCTGATGTTTAGAAAAATAAACAAACAAAAAGCTTTTCATTCTGGCTATTTACTTGAGAAAAAAACCTAAACGTATAGCCAATTAGCAAGTTATTTAGAGCATATTATATGAAGAAAAGAAATGGTTAATTTCTGTAATTCCAGTTGGTTGTGATTTTTAGAAAATTACATGGCTAAAAAGAGATTATAAAAAGGAAGTTTCCAAAATGATAGCGTTTCAGAACCAAAAGAAAGTAAGTTGCAAATAAAGCTTTGACAAGGTTCATATCAACAGTTATCTTATTCTGTAAGATTTTTTGGTCTATGTCTGGATAAAATTATGAAAATGAGGAATGTAAACATGCTGGTGTGATTGTAGTACCTTCCCAATGGATTTATTTAATGTTGCAATATTTTAGCTTTTTCAAAAAGACCTGATTATTATATATAAAAAAAAACTGAAGGATTTGCCAGGTGCAGTGGCTCATGCCTGTAATCCCAGCACTCTGGAATGCTGAGGCAGGTGGATTGCCTGAATTCAGGAGTTTGAGACCAGCCTGAGCAAGAGCCATATCCCATCTCTAAAAATAGCCAGATATTGTGGTAGGCAACTGTAGCCCCAGCTACTTTGGAGGCTGAGGCAAAAGAAACACTTGAGTCCAAGAGTTTGAGGTTGCTATGAGCTGTGACAGCACAGCAGTCTACCTAAGTGACAAAGTGAGACTCTGTCTCAAAACAACACAAAACAAACAACTTAAGAAAAATAAAGCACTTTTATTCATTTTTCCTTTATTATTTTCTCTTATTTATTCTTTTTGTTTGTTTGTTTGTTTTTCTGATACAGAGTCTGTGAGGCTGGGTAGAGTGCAGTGGCATTATAGTCCTCAGCAATCTCAAACTCTTGGGCTCAAGTGATCTTCTTGCCTCAGCTTCTCAAGTATCTGGGACTATAAGCACCCACCACAACATCTAGCTAGTTTTTCTCTTTTCAGTAGAAACATGTCTAACTCTTGCTCAGGCTGGTCTGGAACTCCTGAGCTCAAGCAATTAACTCACCTTGGCCTCCCATAATGCTAGGATTATAGGTATGACCCACGACACCTGGCCTTGTTTTTGTTTTTTAATCAAATAATTGAATGTACTATAATTAATATATGAATTGAGGATAAAATTATCTACCTCACGTATTTTATTGGTATTTATTATTTTTTCTTTTTTGCTTTTAATTCTTGCGTTAGTTTTTCACTTACTTTATAGTTTTTCAAAGCAAGTTTCTCCAGCCAGCCACGAGCACAACAGAAACCATGTAATTAGATATATCAAAAGCATAAAAGATGCTCAAATCCAATAATATAAAAATTCTGTTTAAAAGTTACAGAGAAAGTATGATTAATAAAAATTTAAGTAGAAAATTCAGCTATGATATTTCTCTTATTTATAAATTTCAAATTGGTAATAAAATTATTATGATATTATCATGTTAAGTAATTATAAAAGTCACAAAATTATACATAAGTACTTATTTAAAATGTGGCATGCCAAGTAATTATTTTTGTGTTTAAGTAAAATATAGTGATTTTAAATCAGTGAATTTAAGTATAGCTTTCAAAATCAGGATATAATTAATGCTGTGACTATCAATGACAATAGCAATTGCCTGTACAGGATCAAAGCCATAATCAATGAAACCATAACCAATCTTACATCTTACATCTTACATTCATGTATAGATGACAGTGGATGTCTACATCAGATGCAAAAATATCTATACGTGAAGCTTGCTTTTGTAACAAATTTTGAAGAGACATTAAAACAAATGCCTACTATTACAGCTATGAAAAGATGCATTGTGCATGGAGATATACATTGTTCCACATTATATAGCTTAATATAAAAATATTGTGATATTAGTAGCACAGGTAATTCACAGGGGAAGTAGAACTTGTAGAGTTTAAAAGACTCACCCAAGTCAAACAACTGACTGGTGAATAAGGAAGCAAGGACTAAAAGCCAAGTTTGCAGATCCTTTGTGTAGTAAGTTTTATTTCTATTACTCAACCAAAAAAGTTTATTACATGCCATGAATTAGGAAATATGTGTTTTAAAGTAAAATTTAGATACAATTTACAATAAAATGTATCTCTTTTGGTGTATTTATTAAATGTATCTCTTTTGGTGCTATTTTATTAAATGTTTTCTTTTAGTTACAGATCCTCTTTCTGGCTTTAAGCTTTCTTTGTGGGAAGGTGTTTAACATTACATTTCTAAAATAGATATAGGGTTCCTTAGTTTCTCAATTTTTTTCCTTAAGTGAGTTTACATAATTTCTATCATTCAAGGCATTTGCCCATTCGTCCAAGGTGTCCTATTTGCAGCCTTGGGATTGTTTGCAGAATTCTCTTATTATGTTTCAAACATTCATAAGAATTGTAGTAATACTCCATCTTTCATCCTTGAAATTGGTAATTTTTTGTTTTTTCCCCTTTTTCTCTACTACTGACTGGTGCTTATTTATACTTTTCTTGATCTTTCGGGTTCAGGTTTTGGATTCATTAATTTTTCTCCATTGTTTACTGTTTTCCAGGAAATAAAGTATCTTTTAACAAATAATTATATGGAGTACAGAACTGACAAAAATTTCAGTATGTCTTTCCCATAGGGCTATTGGGAAGATCAAATGAGAAGTTTTACAAATAAGTTTTGAGGCTTTTTTTTAGTTTGATAATTGTTATGTTAACAGTAAAATTAATGTAATATATGAAAATTCATATAATAAAAATGGTATTTAAAGACTTATAATGAAAAGCCTTTTTTTCTATATCCTCTATCACCACTTTGGACATCCTTCCATTCACCTACTTCCTAGCCACAGGTACCCATTTCCAAAAGTGACTACTTGTAATTTTTTAGCTGTTTCTTCGGTTAGTGGTATTAAGGCTTAGCAGTATACAAAACGACCCAAACAAAATGACATGTGGCATTAACATTACCACATCTAAAATGTTTTAGTGTTAAGAACCTTAGGGTCATTCTAAGAATATCAATGGTCGTTCTTTAGCAATGCTCAGCAATAAGTTTTCATAAGATCATGGTGCTGGACAACAAAGACCTTTTTTGCATGTAGAATTCTGTAATCAGCTTGTTTTGTTTTCACTGAGGACAGAAGTCATCTCTACAACATCAGGATATTCACAGAAAATTATATTGGCTTATACTGCCAGTAGAATTATCTCAGCAGCAAAATTGCATATGCCCCGTCAAGTGTTTCTGTAAAGTATCTTTTGGAAATCTTTATTTCAGTAATGCCAATTCTCTAGTCACGTGGCCTGGCGGTGATCTTGTGAGACAGCAGTGTTCGTGGACCCGGGCTCTGAATCTAGCTTTTATATTAATACAAGCCTAATGTTAGGCAGAGACTGAATCAAAATTTGTTTACAGGTAGGTGTCAGTGGTCTGTGTGTATTTAATAGGATACACTGTAGCACAGAGAGCCAATTCTCTCTCACACTGTTAATACCTTACATTATCTTCAACACTGCATCTTTAAGTAATATCTGGTAGGGTAGAGACTCAGTTTCAGGAGAAATGTTTCATCTTCTGCAAGGTGTCTTATTTTTATTACCTACCTTGAAACCTTAAGGGGCAAGAAATGTGAAGCAGGCACCAATTATTATTTTTATGATCCTATATTAAAATAGATTGTTAACAATCATCTTAATTTCATGATCGTATGCTAAACTAAAAAAAATGAACTTTCCAGGAGTACATACGCCCAGAGATCATAGAATTTAAAGAAAGAAGGACCCTACATCTAGGATCTACTATTAGAGCATCCAGGTTTTATTTTTCGTGTAGTAAAGTGGCACAGGAAAAGCTAGACCTGCTCAAATGATGCTGGAAAGATTGCTTAAGTAATTGGATACATTGTCAGTGGCTGTCAGGAGGGAGGTCTTAGAATACCACAACTCAATGGCTCTTTATGTGGGTTCGATGATAAATGCCAGGCTCGGTTCCCTCAGTCAGTTTGCCTCCCTAATGAAGTGCTGAAGCATTAAAAATGGATTTCTTCTTTGTCAACAGTACATCATGTGTAGCCAAAACGAGTGGCAGTTTTCTACTCTAATTCAGTTCTCAGAATTTTTTAACAGCAAGTTAGTATATATACTTGGTTTGTGATACTGGCTATGACTATAAATTTTGAAAATTTTGTGGATGTATCTGAAAGAAGAGTAGCCAGAATCCTTGTGCTAGAATACTTCCTACTAACTACTCTGTAAATTAATTAATTAATAAAACCTCTGAGGTTCAGTTTTCTATACTGTAAATTTGTGATGTATTTACACAGGTGGTGAATTTACTCACGAAATATTGTGAGTATTAAATAAGATGATACAGGTCTACCACATAGTAGGTCTTTAAGAAATGTCTGAATGTCTATCTGACTTGAGAAAGTAAGGCCTTTTTAGAAAAAAAACAATTCGGAGTAAGGCCTTTTCAGAAAAAAAACATGGTTCCTCATGTTTGTAATCCCAGCACTTTGGGAGGCCAAGGCAGGCGGATCAGTTGAGGCCTGGAGTTTGAGACCAGGGTAGGCAGCATAGTGAGACCCTGTTTCTACATCAAGTTAAAAAATAGCTGGGGGTCTGGTGGCATAAGCCTGTATTCCCACCTAATCAAGAATTTGAGTCAGGAGGATTGCTTGAGCCCAAGAGTTTGAGGCTGCAGTGAGCTATGATGATATCACTCTATTCCTGTCTGGGCATCAGTGTGTCTGTCTCAAAAGAAAAAAAAATCAAAAAAACTATTCAATTATTTTATGATGATCAGCTGAAATTTTCCAGGTTGCAAATTTTCTAAGTTGAAATTTTCGTAAGTGAATCAGACAATGATGGGCAGGCTGGGAGCAACGGGAGAACTAAGACAATGCTAACGTGAGTTTTCTCACTTTGGAAAGATTTTCTCACTTTTGACATCCCTAAAGAATGTGCAAGGGCATAGTCTATACTTCAATAGTTCTGATCCCAGGGACACAGTACTTCCTTACCTAGAGAAATCCTTGCCATGTGTACCTGGAGACGTAATCCATGATTACGCACGATTTCATTTGCGCAGTATGTAATATAAAGAATACTGGAAATAACTCATCAGCAGCAGAATGGACAAACAACAGATCAAACTGTGATAAAAATGAACTACATCTGTCTAAATCACATTGAAGGATCTTAAACATAATATTGAGCCAAAGAGCAAGTAAGAAGAATATATGATGTATACTGTGTTCCATTTTATAGAAAGTGCAAAACAGGAGAAAGCAAATAACATATTTTAGATTATCTATTTAACATTTATTTGGCTACAATAAAATAATAAAGAAAAACAAGGGAATGATTCGACATAAAATTTATCGTAGTGGTTATTTTCAGTAGGGAGTGTGTGGAATACCATTGAGGAGGAACACAAAGGTAACTTCTAGGAAGTTGGTTTTAATTTATTTTTTAAGGTAAAGGCTGATGTGTAGTGCACAGCTGACCTTGAGGAACACATATTTGAACTGCGTGAGTTCTCTTACATACATATTTTTTTCAAAAAGTATAGTCTTTTGAGACTTACTACAATTTGAAAAAACTCTCACATGAGCTGTGCAGCTTAGAGGTATTGAAAAAATAAAGAAAAGCTCGGTATATCACAAAATATAAAATATGTACTAATCCATTTTATCATATACTGCCATGATATATACATAAGTTTTTTATAAAAAGTAAAAATTTCTTAAAACTTAGATAAAGATTGTACATGGTGCCACTAGCAGTGCAGAGAAATGTAAACAAGCACAACAAGGCCGTGTTAAACTATAACTGCACACAACAGATAGTACATACTGTACTGTTCCTCTGTAATAATTTGGTAGCCACGTTCTGCTGCTACTGTGGGGAGCTCAGGTGTTACAGCGCCTGTTTAAAATGCTTGTGACACTGGGTGGCGCCTGTGGCTCAGTGGGTAGGGCGCTAGCCCTGCCTACGGAGGGTGGCAGATTCAAACCCGGACCCGGCCAAATCGCAACAACAAAAAAATAGCCAGGCGTTGTAGTGGGTGCCTGTAGTCCCAGCTACGCAGGCTACTCAAGAGGCAAGAGAATCGCTTGAGCGCGAGTAGGAGGTTGCTGTAAACTGTGTGACACCACGGCACTCTACCCGGGGCAACAAAGTGAGACTCTGTCTCTACAAAATAAAATAAAAAAATTAAAAATTAAAAAGAATGCTTGTGATGCTAATCATCTGCATGAGCAGTTTGTCTCTACAATAAGTTTCACCTCACAAGGGATGTCCAGCAGTTCTCCATCAAGTTAAGTGCAACACAGTAAACCTTGAATGACATCATGGAACTCATATGAAATGCCCCTGGTGATGCTGGACATGCTTCCCAAAGCACAGAAAAGTCATGCCATTATAAGAAAAAGTCATACTGCTTTCTATGTTCCATAGATTGAAGTCTGAAGCTGTGGTTGCTCCCCATTTCAGACAGGTGAATTCATCTTACAAACAGATGATGTAAACTTATGTTATTGATAAATACAGTAGTACAGTACTATAAGTGTATTTTGTCTTCACTATGATTTTCTTAATAGCATTTCATTTCCTCTAGTTTACTTTATTATAAGGATAATACATATTTTAATTAACAGTTTATGTTACTGGTAAGCATTCCAGTCTACAGTAGGCTATTAGTAGTTCAATTCTGGTGTAAGTTAAAAGTTACACACAGATTTTTGACCGTGTGGGATTGGACGCCCCTAACCCCTGTGTTGTTCCGGTCAATTGTATTTGCATTCTAGGGTTGCTGTAACAAATTATCACAAATTGGATGACTTAAGGCAACACATATTTATTCTTTTACAGTTCTGGAGGCCAGAGCCTGAGATCAAGGTGTCAGCAAGGTTGTTTTCCTTCTGGAGTTTCTTTCTTTTTTTCTTAAATTTTTATTAAATCATGATTGTGTACATTAGTGCAATCATGGGGCACAATGTGCTGACTTCATATATAATCTGAAATATTTTCTTTCTTTTTTTTTTAATCTGAAATATTTTCATCAAACTGTTTAACATAGCCTTCATGGCATTTTCATAATCACTATATGTAGACATTGGTATTCTCCATTTAGTAAGTTTCACCGGTACCCTTCTAAGATGCACCATAGGTGTGATCCCACCAAT
>CAUYRH010063434.1:0-18861 GCA_963574655.1 Perodicticus potto | reverse complement strand
ATGGCCGGGCATTATGGCGGGCGCCTGTGGTCCCAGCTACTTGGGAGGCAGAGGCAGGAGACTCGCTTGAGCTCAGGAATTGGAGGTTGCTGTGAGCTGTGATGCCATAGCACTCTATCCAGGGTGACAGCTTGAGGCTCTGTCTCAAAAAAATAAATAAATAAATAAATAAATATTAAAAAAAAAAAAAGAAAAGACTCACTTTTTGCCCCTCATGCCTCTAGCACACCACTTAGGACTAAAAATTCTAAGTGCAGCAGAACTTCTGTAAGTTGACTACCCAAGGGTTTGTAATAAACTAGTCAGCATACGGAGGTTGTGAACAGTAAGGAAGTAGGCCTACTGTACTGACATGTACATGTGGTGTGTGTCTGGCCTTTGAAAATTAGGTCAACTTAAGCAGGTGGTCAATGTAGGGAGATGGTCAACCATGGAGGTTCTTCTATAGTTTTTCGTGTTATCTCTCTAAGATCACGTTAAATAAGGATAAATAAGACCTATGTTTGTTTAAATTGTACACTTCATACGAGTATTTCTACAGCTTAGTTTGTTTTCATTTAACACTGTATATTCAACATTGTTCTATATCATTAACTATAAATGGTTTATTTAAAAATCATTGCAAATTTTTACAGTGCATAAATGTACTATTTACTTTTTTTTTCCTTACTGATGAAGACTTGGGTAACATTCTGAATTATTTTTTTTCTTTATCCTTTTAAAAAATTGCTTTCGTCACTGCAAACAGTGCTACCTTCCACACCTTTCGTACTGGTCCATTTTAGAGATCTGCAGACCAGAGCTGAGAATATCTCTAGAGGTCAGCAAGTCCAGTTTCCTTTATTTGCAGGTGAGAAAGTTGAGCTCAGGCAAAGAAGTGAAGGGACTTATTCAGCAGTGTACATTCTGTTATGGTTTAACCATGTATATAATCCTGATCTCTTTTTGACTCCAGAATATTCTATGTCCTGGAATTTAAATATAAATGACTATTTAATATTCCTTGAAATAAGTAGTCTGCAGGCTGGGCTTTCCATTCTTTCATTAAATGGTTTTCCACATATGGTTGCTGCATACGGGTGTGCATTTTGTGCACAACGAAACAAAACAAAACAAAACAGTCCACTAAGGGATAAGTGAGGGGCTGACCCTGAGGGTTTGCTCCATTTGTCAAACCCCGAGGTTAGTCTTGGTGCTACTCCTGAGCGAGTTTTCCTAGGCCTTTCTTGAAATTTACCAAAGGCACTGCACAGGCTAGCAGAGTTCTTTTTCTTTTCCTTTCTTTTTTTTTTTTTTTTTTTTTGAGACAGAGTCTCACTTTGTCACCCTGGATAGAGTGCTATGGTGTCATCATAGCTCACAGCAACCTCAAACTCCTGGGTTCAAATGATCCTCTTGCCTCAGCCTCCCAAGGAGCTGAGACTACAGGCACCTGCCACAACATCTGGCCTTATTTATTTATTTTTTCACCATCAAAGGGACTTCAGCTTTTATTCCAAGAACCACAGAAAGCCAGCTGAGGTTTAATACATGTACATAAAGAGCTTAAAAAGTGCCTTATGAAAAAAACAAACGAAACTTAACACTATAATCCAGCATCTCTAATGTTATCTTTGTATAACCAAATTCATTTTGTTTATTTATTTATTTATTTTTAATTTATTTTTTATTGGGAATTCATTGAGGGTACAAGAAACTAGGTTACACTGATTGTATTTGTTAGGTAAAGTCTCTCTTATAATTATGTCTTGCCCACAAAAGGTGTCACACACTGAGACCCCCCCACCCCCTCCTTCCCTCTCTCTCTGATTTCCTTTCCCCCAACCCCTCCCTCCTCTCCTCTCTCTGCTCTTCCTTTCCCTCACTCCCTCCCTCCTTCTCTCTTTCTCTGCTGTCCCCTTCCCCCACCCCCCACCATATACTAGGTCATTAATTGTCCTCATATCAAAATTGAATACATAGGATTCATGCTTCTCCATTCTTGTGATGCTTTACTAAGAATAATGTGTTCCACTTCCATTCAGGTTAATACAAAGGCTGTAAAGTCTCCATCTTTTTAATGGCTGAATAGTATTCCATGGTATACATATACCACAGCTTGCTAATCCATTCCTGGGTTGGTGGGCATTTAGGCTGTTTCTACATTTTGGCAATGATAAACTGAGCTGCAATAAATAGTCTAGTGCACTCGCCCTTTATCCTCTCTCCCCCCACCCGTATGTGAAACCCACACACTGTACCCCATGATTGAATTATTGTACACAGCTATGATTCAATAAAAATAAATAAATACATAAATAAATAAATAGTCTAGTGCAAGTGTCTTTATGGTAGAAGGATTTTCTTCCTTCTGGATAGATGCCCAGTAATGGGATTGTAGGATCAAATGGGAGGTCTAGCTTGAGTTCTTTGAGGGTTCTCCATACTTCCTTCCAAAAAGGTTGTATCAGTTTGCAGTCCCACCAGCAGTGTAAAAGTGTTCTTTTCTCCACATCCACACCAGCATCTGAAGTTTTGAGATTTTGATGTTGGCGATTCTCACTGGAGTTAGATGGTATCTCAGGGTGGTTTTGATTTGCATTGCTCTAATAATTATGGATGATGAGCATTTTTTTTTTGACAGTTTTTGGCCAGGGCTGGGTTTGAACCCACCAGCTCCAGCATATGGGGCTGGTGGCCTACTTCTTTGAGCCACAGGCACCACCCTGGATAAATGTTTTTTCATATGTTTCCTATTTGCCTGTCTTCTTTAGAGAAGGTTCTATTTATCTCTCTTGCCCATTGATACATGGGATTGTTGGCTTTTTTCATGTGGATTAATTTGAGTTCTCTATAGATCCTAGTTTTTATCTAATTCAAAATATGCAAATATCCTTTCCCATTGCTTTGGTTGTTATCTCCTTAGTTGTACAGAAGCTTTTGAGTTTAATTAAGTCCCATTTGTTTATTTTTGTTGTTGTTGCAATTGCCATGGAAGTCTTCTTCATAAAGTCTTTCCCCAGGCTGATATCTTCAAGTGTTTTTCCTATGCTTTCTTTAAAGATTTTTATCGTTTCATGCCTTAAATTTAAGTCCTTTATCCATCTTGAATCAATTTTTGTGAGTGGAGAAAGGTGTGGGTCCAGTTTCGGTCTTTCTCATGTGGATATCTAGTTCTTAGAGATGGGATTTCACTTACCTCCAACTCCTGAGTTCAGGCAATCCACCCACTTTGGCTCCCTATAGTGCTAAGATTTCACTCTAGGTGGATGAGCCACCGCACCTAGCTGAGTTCCTCATTTTGGGTAAATACATTTGCCCCTAAAAAATAACACAGCTTACTGCATCTCATGTAATATAGTTCATTCCACTGAAACAGAGTTGCAGTGTTGTTCACACTTTTAAATCTAGTCTTTCTTATAACTGACAGTTTATATTTGATGGATAACTATGTGGGATTGGGAATACAGGATACAGGCATGAGTAGCTTAAATTTAACAGCCAAATGTGGCTGACACAGAGGCCTCTCATGGGAAGTTATTTATTCCTTTGTGATTTGATACTCAGCTTTTTGGAGTTAAGGATTTTTTCCTACCTTGTGAAGCAACCTGTCTGAGCCTCCTTTTCAGATAGTTAGTAGCTTAGAGCTGCACCTTCCTTACTATCTATTTTCTCTTGTATCCCCAACTCTGCCCCTAACCATTGTAGGTTGGCTCATCTCACACGACAACTGTTCAGCTGAAGAGTATTTGCCACAAAAGCTCTTGAAAAGTTTTTTCACTTTTTGAATTCTGATTCTTGTTTTTGGTATAATGATTTTTAAAATGAAACACACTGAAGTCAAATGAACTTAAAACACACGAAATATAAACATTACAAGGAGGAGTCATGCTCCAGTACTTGATTTGCAGGTGAAAATACACCAATTTGCAGAACCCAACAGTTTCTAGTCAGCGTCTACACCAACAATTTTGACTTGCATGCCCTGTCTAATGAACTCTATTTTTTTTCATATTTGAAGACCTTTTAAAAAGCAGTTTTAAGTTCACAGCAAAATTGAGAGGAAGGTATAGAGATTTCCCATGTACTCCTGTCCTATAGATGCACAGCCTTCCCCTTATCAGATGAATCTGCAATGACATGTGCTTATCACCCACAGTCCACAGTTTTCATTATGGTTCACTCTTGATGTTACAGTTTTCATTATGGTTCACTCTTGGTGTTACGCATTCTATGTATGGGTTTGGACAAATTTATAAAGATATGTGTCCATCACAGTAGTTTCATACAGAATAGTTTCACCACCCTAAAATTCCTCTGTGCTCTATCTATTCATCCTTTCCTCCCCCTCACCTTTGGCAAGCACTGATCATGCCTTGTCCAGGGTGTCACATAGTTGAAATCACACAGTATACAATCTTCTCAGATTGGCTTCTTCCACTTAGTGATATGTATTTAAGTTTCTTTCATATCTTTTTGTGGCTTGATAGCTCATTTTGTTTTAGTGCTGAATAATTTTGCATTGTCTGGTCATGTCAGTTTTATTAATCATTCACCTACTGATGGAATCTTGGTTGCTTCTGAGTTTTAGCAATTAGAAATGAAGTTGCTATAAACATCCACGTACAGGTTTGTGTGTGGACAAGCTTTCAACTTCTTTGGGACCAAGGAGTGTCCCCAGATGTTTTTTTTTTTTTTTTGCATGCATAGATCCAGTGAGAGGGAAGAGGGAGCTGTGCCAACTGGACTGGTTAGTATGTCAAGTCAGGGCATTGTTTCCCCTGTTTGGAAGCCCCCTTGTGTTTTTGCACTTCATTCTCCATCCCCCACCCCCATATTGTTCTGCATTATAACTTTATTTAAGTAAAGTTGGTAAAGCAAATGTGCAGAAAGGAGAATGCACTTTTCCTAGAATGGGCTCCCTCTGACCACACTCCACTTGTCACCTCCTGCTCTTCATCCTGTGTGGCATGAAATAAACCTTGATTGAATTATAGTTCATGTACTGGCTGGATTTAGTTTCAAGTTATCATTTGGTACTTGTCAAAACTTGGTTTTACTGTTCAATTGTTGTATTACTTGTTTTGTGTTAATTGTTTGGGTATCAATGTCTATGCCAAGTACTCAAGGTCAAGTACATCCTAATTTTTCCTGTTAAAATGAATGGAAATATTGTTTTAGGTGATGACTTTCCATATTGCAAGAGGATTTTCAGAAACAAGTTAGAGCCATTAAGTAAGGGATAGGTGTCCTGCACAATGGCCCATTGAGGTCAGGGGCCATGGCCTTTCATTTTGCCAGTGATGACACTGTATGCTATCATACATTGGGCTTTCAGTAGAAGTTTATAGAATGAATAAATAAATCCTCTTCATAAAACTTCAGGAGAGATGTTTTCAAATAGACACTGTAGGGACTGTGGAGCAAAATCTTTTATCTCCAAAATGGATGTGGCTTTGGGAATTTCCTTGCTTGAGTCAGTCAGAAGCCGTGGTGCAATCTCATTAAAAATCAAGTTAGAGTCTCGGCACCTGTGGCTCAATGAGCTAAGGCGCCAGCCACGTACACCTGAGCTAGTGGGTTCGAATCCAGCCTGGGCCCACCAAACAATGATGGCTGCAACCAAAAAATGGCCGGGCGTTGTGGTGGGTGCCTGCAGTCCCAGCTACTTGGGAGGCAGAGGCAGGAGACTCGCTTGAGCCCAGGAATTAGAGGTTGCTGTGAGCTGTGATGCCACGGCACTCTCTCCAGGGTGACAGCTTGAGGCTCTGTCTCAAAAAAAAAAAAAAAAATTAAGTTAGAAATGCACATATATGCTTTGCACTGGAATGATTTATTTATTTATTTTTACTGTTCTAACACACTCTAATGCACTGGTATGATTTAATATTGTTTTTGGTTTGATTGGGTTCCTTGGGAAAGGATGAGCATTAGATGCCCAGAAGGGTTACTCGGTGCAATAGGTTAAAGAAGGAAATATTGGGGTGATTATAGAGAAGGAGGAGTGAAGAAAGCATGAGAAACTGGAGAGTGGCATGTGGAGGAGCCAAGTGAGGCTATGGGGAGAAACCACTAAGGAGAACTAGAAAGTTGTTGAGCGTGAGAATGAAGGAAAGCATGGAATAAGGCTGGTGTTGGACCAAGAAGATGGGCCAATCTGGGGGCTCTCAGGGAAGGTGGGAAGGAAGGGAACCAGAAAGCACTAAGTTGTATACATGTTAGGAAGGTGAGGCAAAGGTGGCTGAGCCTGAACAGGCTGCGGAGGTCTGGGCTTTGCCTTTCCAGTGAGAAAGAGAAGTGGATAGAGAGAAAAAAAGAGACACCTAGAGAGGCAGATGAGTAAAGAGGGACAGATGAGAGATACGCAGACTAAGAGAAAGAGAGACAGAAGGATGAGGAAGGAAGGAGAGAGGGAAAGGAAGAGAGGACGGGAAACAATGAAGACCGAGACAGAGAGACACAGGGAGACAGAGCACTTCAATTGCTCCGATGGGGGAAAGACGTGAGGGAACCGGAGAGTGGAGCCTGTTCCGAACCCCACAGGAGGAGTGTGCCCCACTGGCTTGCCGGCCCTCAGATCCCTGCACACTGTAGGTTGTAAGCCCTGCATAGACCACAGGCTAAGGAGATGTGAGTCAAATAGAGGCACTCCCAAGAGAAGACGATGTGAGAGGCCAGGGAACTACAGATTTGGTCCTAAGAGGGAAACTCACAAGCTAGCCAGCTAGCCAGCCAGCAAATCTTTTTTTCCTTTGAGGGAAGTGGCAGGGAGGCCACCACTTTGAAAATACCCTCAGCTTCTTATGTGATCTTTTTTTTTTTTTGGAGACAGAGCCTTAAGCTGTCGCCCTGGGTATGGTGCTGTGGCATCACAGCTCACAGCAACCCCCAACTCCTGGGCTTAAGCGATTCTCTTGCCTCAGCCTCCCAAGTAGCTGGGACAACAGGTACCCGCTACAATGCCTGGCTATTTTTTGGTTGTAGTTGTCATTGTTGTTTGGCAGGCCCGGGCTGGATTCAAACCTGCCAGCTGTGTTGTATGTGGCTGGCGCCTTAGTCGCTTGAGCTACTGGTGCTGAGCCACCATTTTTTTTTTTTTAATAGAAATTATTAAAGCAGACAGTGGTTTCTTCTTTCTAGGTGAAGGTGGGGATGGAGATCTCCCCATTAGACTTGGGGGGTTTAGATTTCTTCTTCTGTTTTCACTTGCTGCATTGGTAACTCTGTGCCACTACTGTAAAATGACAAATCAGAAATCGTAAAGGAAAATTCAGTACTCTGCTTCATAACGTGTGGCAAGACTTCATGTGATGGGGGACACCTTTTCTCCTGGGTTTGGTAATTGAGTGAAAGATTCTGCCTTCACTCTGAAGCTGGGCCACTCCATGAGCTGCTCCTGTCCTAGCGGGAGACAGAGCTACACTGAGCCTGGGACACTGATGCCAACCTCTTCCCCAAATGGCTATGAAGAAGTGTGTCTGCCATTGCCTCACTTTTCATATCAGAGGAGGAATGGTGTGTGTTTATAGGAATAGCTATCTGCTGTTTTGTGAAAGTGAGTATCTTAGATTTGAAAGCTTATGTCTTTTAGGTAAATTCCTGTAAGTGGGTACAAACTATTGGGTCTAATCTTCTGAAGCCAGCAGACTCCAAAAGATCACTCAACATGGGGAAACAGAAAAATAAATATTTATATTTCACATTGTATATCTAATCAGTACCCTAAAACCCATAAATGTATCAATGTACTGTTATGATTTAACAAAAAAATAAAAAAAGTAAAATAAAAAATATTCATATTTTTGTTCTGACCATGGAGAGAAGCAGTTTTGCTTTCTATGAGCCAAAAATCAGAGAAAGGCCTGGTATCCATTCTCATTTTTGTAGCTTCACTTTTCATTATCAATTAAAAATCAGTAAACACTTATCCTGAATAGAAGTACAATTAGATCCAATAATGAAATCATCAAGTACTACTGAGGTGGAACTTGGCAGTAATTAGTTTTTTGATGCATAAATACAATTTCCAAATGCAATTTATCCCTGTGCCCAGGCTACTGACTCAATTTGCAGTGTTTGCTATTACAGGGGAATGTGCAGTAAGGTGTATTCCAATTCTTGAGGGCTGTACATCTCCAAGGAGAATCAAATGAGATGGCTAACATCTGAAATAACTAGTCAGACATGGAGTGGTGGTGTTGTGCAGCCCTCTGGGGATCAGGGCTGGAGGGTGGGTATCTCATTGCCATGTGCATCACACTAGCAGGTGGCATCCTGATATTCACTGTCCCTCCTTTCTCTCTGTCTTTCTTCCTCTTCTTTCTTTCCCTGACACTTCCCATTCATTCATTTATTTCTATGTTCATTCATCAATATTTACCAAGGGCCTGCTATTCTGTGTCAAGTACTGGGATACCACAGTAAGGAGAGTAGACACAGTTTCTGTCTTCAAGGGACTGTTAGTCTAGGATTCACATGAAAGAAATACTTATCTAATTATAATCACTGTAGTGCTATGAAAGGTACAATGGAAATGTAGAAAGAGGGCTGTATCCCAGCCTGGGGAGTTCTGGAAAAACTGCTCCGAGGAACTGACGTTGTAGCTTTGATCAAAAACATGAATAGTACTGAGGCAGAGAATTTGGAGAAAATGGTCCAGGTAGAGAGACATACAGAGAAAACTTAGTATAATAGAGAAATAGGGCAAGTACCGGCAAGGTAGGAGCAATGGAAGGTAGCAACCAGGGGGCAGGTGTATGAGAGGAGGCTGTGCGGCCGCATATGGCCAGATCATTTAGGGCCTTGTAGCTCTTGTTCAAAGTTTTAGATTTGACTTTAAAAGAGACAAGGAATTCTTTGAATATGTTAAAATAGAGGAGAGATGTGCTCCTACTCCCCAGTTGTTAGGCTCCCCTAAAGTTTAATGATAACATACGTTTTAATTTGGAAGCTCTGTCTGATAACTCTTCAAGTTAGTTTCCACCATCTCTCAGTGTTTTCAGAGATTCCAGCCGGGAGGGAAATATAGTGGGTGGCAGATCCTCCTTCGAGGACTTGTAATGATAGAATTTCACTGTTCCAGAGACACTGATGCCCTGCCAATCACAGAAGTTCATCAGGCAGAAGTTAAAGATGTGTCATGTGGGTTCATCAGATGGAAAAACACCAGCTTCCATATAAATGAGTATATTTACAAAGTATTGGCAGAGAGCAGTATTTCTCCTTCCTAAACTAAATTCTCCTAACAAGTTCAGGTAATTGCTTTATTTTTCCCTCTGAGGTCTTGGGCCAGGGGTGGGGGGACTGTTGGCTAGCACTTTGATTCTTTCCACAAAATACCAGAATGAAATCTCTGTTGGCCTCGTTTTCTAAATGAGTGGAGACTGCACCTCCAGCTGCTCCAGTGTATTATTAATAGCTGAAGGTAGGTTGCTGTAACAGAAACCCAACAACAAAGTAGTTTAAACAACAAAAAAATCTGTTTCTTTCATGCATAATATTCTGATTTGAATAATTCAGGTTAGTGAAAAAGTTCTGTTTCGTGGTTATGGTCATTTGGAAACCCCAGTTCCTTGCAAGTTAGTACTTCTCTCTCCCCTGGGACATGGTTATCAGCTGCAAGAGGTTTGCTGCCACAAGGAGATTCCAGCTGGCAAGAAGATGGAATAGAGCCTCCCAGAAGACATTCTCACATACCGTAAGTGGTACATGTTACTTCTGCTCACATTCCACTAGAGGAAATTTGGTCCATGACGTGAACTCAGTCACTCTGGTCACACCAAGTTGCAAAAGTGCCTAGGAAATGTAATCTATGAGGCTGGTTGCTGTTCTGTTACTATGGAAGAAGGCAGAGTGAATTTTGATAGATAGCTAGGATTCTCCACTGCACCCAGTGTGGTACATCAATTGAAAAATGTCCTCTAATCTTCCCGTCTCCCCGTGTTCACACTCTTTAGAATGTAATGCTGAGGCTCCTTCCATCAAGAGATGGAGTCTCTTTTCCTGCTCTTTGAATCAGGACTTCGTTCTTGCTTTGCTTTAGCCAACAAAATATGGTAGAAGAGGCAATGTGTCAGTGCAGGCCTAGGCATTACAAAGCTGTGTGCCTCCCTGGGTCCTTGCCACAAACCCGAGCTGGGCTCCAAGTGGTGGAGTATCTATTTGTCCTGGTAAGGCCATTCTAAACCAGCTCCTATAGTTGGTCGGCTCCCAAACATCTGAGAAATTCAAGGCGAGAGGTGCTTTCTTGGTCCTTAGCTGATCATGGAAGCACATTGAGACCAAAGAAGCTACTCAGTTGACTTGTAGACTTATGAGCAATTATTAATGCTTACTTTTTTAAGCCACTGGGTTTTGGGCGATTTGTTACTTTAGCATTAGAGAACTGATACAGTTTTAGATAATTTTTTTACTATCTTTGTGTAGCCTCTGGAATTGTTTCAAAAGGAAAAATAAAGGAAGTGATATCAATACATGTATGAAAGGAGGTTAAACTGTTATTAGTTTTGAGACAGGATCTTGCTCTGTTGCCCAGGCTGGAGTGCAGTGGCATCATCATAGCTCACTGCAACCACACATTTCTGAGCTCAAGTGATCTTCCTGCTTCCTTCTGTCTATGGTAGCATGCACTTGTTGGGACTACAGGTGCATGCTACCATACCTGGATAATTTTCTATTTTTTGTGGAGATAGAACCTTACTCTTGCTTAGGCTTATCTTAAATTCCTAGCCTCAAGTAATCCTCTCACCCCAACCTTCCAAACTGCTAGGATCACAGTTGTGAACCTCTGGATTAAATTGTAATTTTTTAAATTGAGGCAATGAGATAGTATATCTGGGTGTTACCAAAATAGATTGTGATATAGACCAACCAGTAAATAGTTTAAAGCAGAGGTCCTAGAAACCATTTAAATGTCACCAGATTGAGGGCATAAAGGAATATCAAATATAATCAGGAGAATTATTTCTTAGAGCATGTTCTCCAAGGGAGAGGCTATAGTGGATCATCTGAAGCTATCCTCAAATCTGGTTCAAGGGTCTTGGATTAGACCCCTGGGGGGCTGGATGCATTGGAATGCACAGTGGTCTGGTGCCTGCCTCAATCTTACCCAGGATATATACAAGAGGCTAGTTAGAGTTTTGGTGTTGTAGTGTGGCAATTTGCTGTATTGTATGATTGGTGTCTATACAGAGGCTGCCTAAAGATGTATACACATTTTAAGAAAGAAAAAAACTGTACTAATATGTCAATACTCAAGTCACATTTGACTTCTGCAATTACAAGAGATACAATATATAATACATGAGATAACAAATGTTATCAGTATATATTGATGATTACAATTTTAATACAGTATTTTTTCCTTTCTTGAAATATGTACACAGGCACCCTGTGTGTGTGTGTGTGTGTGCATGTATACACTCTGAATGGGTTTTCTTTTTTTTTTTTTTTTTAGACAGAGTCTCAAGCTGTCACCCTGGATAGAGTGCTGTGGCATCTCAGCTCACAGCTACCTCCAATTCCTGGGCTCAAGTGAGTCTCCTGCCTCCACCTCCCAAGTAGCTGGGACTACAGGAGCCTGCCACAACGCCCGGCTATTTTTTTTTTTTTTTTTTGGTTGCAGCCATCATTTTTTGGTGGGCCTAGGCTGGATTTGAACCCGCCAGCTCAGGTGTACGTGGCTGGCGCCTTAGCCTGTTGAGCCACAGGCGCCGAGCCGGGTTTTCTTTTTTTAAAGAAGAAAACATGTGGGAGTGTTTTTTTCCCCGTGGACTGGATGTGGGCTTTGCAGGCAGGATAGGCCATGTAAGGGCCGCCTTAGACCTGGTCCATGGGGAGCTACCAGAGGGGCAACTGCCCCTCGGTAAGGAAACTGGGAGAAGATGCTGGATTCATGAGATAGTTAAGTGAACGACTGCTGATTTGTATTTACCTAGGTCAGTCAGTGGTTCTCAGCCAGGGGAGTTTTAGCCCCCAGGAGACACCTAGCAATGACTAGAGGCATTTTTGGTGGTTACAACCTGGGGAGGTGTTGCTAGCATCAGTGGGTACAGGGCAAGGATACAACTAAACATTCTCCACTGTGTAGAACAGCTCTACACAGCAAAGAATTCTCTGGCTGCATTCAGTAGCACCATAGTTGAGAAGACTGCCTTAGGTCAAGGTGGTCTTTGTTGGGGGTCTCCAAGGATGGCACCAAAAGTTCCAGAGAGAGAGATATTTGAACACCCACCAGGCTCAGAGAGCGCAGAGCCACCTTAGGTGCATGCCAGGTGTGTAGAAATATTCTTAACTTCCTTATCTCTTCCAGATGCTCTGCTCCCACCCAGTACTCCCAACCCTCGGGCACTGCAGCAGTGGAATCAGAAACCACAACTGCAGTATCAAAAAGGGATGGTAGGAAGAAAGTGTAGGGTGTAGGAGGTGATAAGGAAGACCTAACACCCTTTTCTGGGGAAAGTGACTAGTTTGTAGCATGCCCCAGCTGAGGAAGGGGAGATTTATTATTAATTTGGTTTGGAATTTGAAATATTCTACAGGACTGGATTAGAATGACTGAATTGAGACTGTGTTTGTGGTTTAATATAACCCTAGGACTCCCTGGGGTAACCAGAAATGTTTTGGACTTTATTTGAAATTTTATCCCGAGTATTCTGAAGGGATATTGAGATGAACAACACAATAAAGTTGCTGATTATATTCTCTGGGTCCTGCTTGTTTTATGAACTCATTGCCTTAGCTGTTGCTGAATAGCCACTGTAAAAGCTGGGAGCTGTCACATACATTATCTCAGTTAATCATCTGGATTGAGGAGGATATGTATTTTTTTCTCATAGAGTTTGAAGCAGCATGATTGTTCTTAACTTTACAAGGACTTAGAAGTGTGAAGTAACTGGACCAGATGACACCTCAAGGAAGAGTTGGGTAGTGGTACTGCTGGTAGGAGGTGGTTTCAGTATATGCATTTTTGTTGAAGCATCTTCATTTTCAGAATCTGGGAATCCTACAGACAGGTGCTTCCCAATACATTACATATGCACTTTCAAGTAAACACCATCAGCGAAGAGAGAGATAGCAAATGTGCTGCACATTGGCTGGCTCCAAGAAATCATTTGCAGCCAATATTTTTGAAGTATGGGCGTGTAGAGAGAGGAGTTGAGAGCCAAGTCCCGTTCCTTAATGACCCAAATTAATCTCTTTGCAGCTGGTTGAGTGAATCAGACAGATGTGTGTCCTCACTCCCTGCGGACATCCTGAAAGGCTTCTGCAAGGCATTTTTTATAAACCTGTCTTAAAGTTCCTGTCACATTGTTTTAGAATAATTATCTTTCATGTTCCCCTCCTTACCTATTAGGTAAGCTCCTCGGATCTGAGGAGTTGTTACTTTACACATGTTTGTATCTGGTGGCACCCTAATACATGGTGAATTCTAAATGAGCATGGGATAAGTTATTTATTGAACTAAAATGTCTGCCTTCAAGGAGCTCACACCATGCAGTGTATAACCTGAAAAAAGTTGTAAAATAGTATGAATGGCATAATTTCTGCTTAAAGGTACATATGTGTCAGCATATGGGCCAAAAAATATTGTTAATAATATTCGAAGGATTTTCCACCAAATGGTTAACTCTGATGGACTTTTTTCCCTAGGTAATGTATTTCTAAAGGGGTTTATAATAAACAGAAGTATTTTACTCATTTGATATTTAGTCAGAGAAAGTAATAAGATATAAATAAGAAAAAGAAAACACCTGTCCTGTATGTAAAACAAATTTGCATATGGTTAGTTTTAAAATGAGTTAGTATGCAGCAATCCTAATAAGCATTCAGGAGAATTCCAGACAATGGGCTGGGTGGTCAGAGAAACCTCTAGGGGAAAGACGTTGAATCCTACTTATTATGTACAGCTTTGAAATAGATTTCTAAAAGGCATCCAAGTCCTGGTCCTCTCATTTGATCTCAGGGTCTTCTTGTTGCTTTTGGAAAAGCCAATGCCATCTGTTTTTGGAAGCTGGCATCCACACCCAGCTGCTAATTCAGAATCCTAAACCTCTTTAAAAATTAATGGCTTTATAAAAGGTCTGCAACTGCCTCTTAAGAGTTTAATATCATATTTATAAACTCAGTCTGTATTGAGTTCCAGCATATTGCAAATAATTTACAGTGTTGTCCTGCTCAGAGCATAACTAATGTGGATCCACAGCTGTGCAGATAACTTTTCCTATCAGCAGATGATAAACTATAAGTGGCCCCATTTGGATGTGGGGAAATCGTCCAGATTTTAAAAGCTGCATTGGTGCAACTGGAAGGGAATTTCTATAGCAATGGCTTACCTTACCTGGAAATCATCTCAGTAGTAATAAATACAGCCCAGATTCTTTTCTGCTAGTTACTAAACCTAAGAAGAGTGGGCTGGTCATGATGTATATGGCCCTTTGGTTCATTTGCATGCACAGATTCCTGAGCAGCTGCTAAATGAATAGTTTGGGAAGTGGGTCAGCCATCTCAGGGGCACTGAGGTCAAAGGGCAAAATCTGGCACCTGGCCCCTGCTCTGCTCTTTTCTAACAAACCAGGTGTGAAGTTCTTACCACTAAGGTCCTTGTTCCCATACAATATTGAAGCTATCTACATATCAATAATCCTAGCTATAATTGACTCTATGGACAGCTTTTGGGGAAAAATACCAAAGCGTTTATGCTAAATTTAAACTGGAAACTTAGCTAAAATTTTTACGCACTGTTCTGATTAGCCAAGTGACTAATTTGTGTCTTCACTATGATTTTTATTCATTTTTTCCAAACACTAATTAATTATCACCTACATACAATGTGCTAAGGATGGTTTTTGGTGCTAGGGATAAAACATTTAAAAAACATCTTTTCTTTATTATGCTCCCTCAGCCTAGAATTCCCTTCTGACTCATGAACCTGGTACTTTGGTATCATATTCAAGGCAAATATAAGTGCTTGCTTTTATTATAAAATTATGTCTGTGGGGTCCTAGTTTCTGAGCAGGAACCATCATTGGAGGCAGGAGACAGAAGCCAGGTTTTGGGGGATGATTCTGGGCTCTTCGTCCCAGCCATTAATGCAGGTAGCTGAAGGTGCTTCTGTGACATTACTTGAAAGATCAACCACCCCATCCTTGCTTATTATTGCATATACAATAATGTCTGATGAGGGTTTTAACTTACACTTCTATAATTTATAACCAAATATACTCTCATATTCAAACCTTGATGTGATTCTGCTTTAATAAACCTCTGAACAAGTTTGGTATGATTTCTCACATACTAAACCCTCACCACCTATATATAAGCAATGGGCTAACATACTGTGCCAAAGAATGACAGAATTGCTCCCATGCCGCAGACCTTGGACTATAGCATTCAATATGCCCCTAAGTAAAACTAAATTTAATTTAAAAATACCTTTTTTCCTTTAATTGTCACTTTTTTTAATTTAGAGTCTTTCACAGATTAGAATATTCATTCTGTTCTCACCTGTGCCTCTATGGGAGGAGAAGATGCCCTACACCTTCATGTTGGGCTTGGCTATATAATTTCCTTTGGCCAGTGAAATGTGGTAAAAAGTGACAAGGCACTATTACTGAACTTTGACCTTACAGAGGCACTGCTTGTTCTACTCCATGGAGAGCTTCATTCAACAGAATATGCCCAGCTGATCTCTGCTCCTCCAGCCTGATCCCCAGAAGGAGGCATGTGAAACACAGCACATGTTTATGGTAAACACTCATTTTTGTATGATATTTTTGTGCTCGTGATTTTCTATAACACAGACATCTAGTTAAGATCATTTGCAGTTGAGGGTTTGTTCACTTGTACTGAGGGTTTGTTCAGTTGTTCATCCATTCAAAAAATATGGAGTGTCTTGCTATAGACCAGGCAGACCATCACTGGATAGGTGGCTCTTTACATTTGTTGTAAAGAAGTTTATAGTCATTTATGATACATAGACTCTAAGAAATAAAATCAAGACATGCAATTCTCAAATAGTGCTAAAACACCATTTTGAGAAGTGACAAAGAACTGACAGCAAATTAATGTCAATTATGTGTAAAAAATAAACAGATCAGGCCAGGCTCACACCTGTAATCCTAACACTCTGGGAGGCTGAGGCAGGGAGATCCTTTGAGCTCAGGAGTTCGAGACTAGCCTGAGCAGGAGTGAGACCTCCATCTCTACTAAAAATAGAAGAATTGGCCAGACTACACAGTGGACATGTGTAGTCCCAGCTACTTGGGAAACTGAGGCAGGAGGATTGCTTAAATTCAGGATTTGAGGTTTCTATGAGCTAGGCTGACTCCATGGCACTCTATCCTGGGTAGCAGAGTGAGACTCTGTCTAAATAAATAAATAAATAAGCAAGCAAGCAGACCATATGCAAGTACACCCAACTCCTCTAAACTACCTTTTACAGAAGATCTGCTGAAATTTGAGAGGATCAGCTGCAAAGACTTATAATTCCAGCTCTTGCTCTGGGAATTGTATGCCAAAGAAGCCCAACCGGCATCCTTTAGAGGCAGAGGAGGCTGAAATGATCAAGCCAGGCTTTCGTTTTCCCTGTGTGACTTAGCTCCTATCTTTCAGGCCTGTGAAAGGTGCCAGAGCTGATCTAAATGAATTTAGAATGAATCTTCTTAACGAGCTGTCAAGTTCAGTGGAATAGCCATATCTAGGCTTTAACAACATCTTGGTTTTTAGTACCTGAGCCTATAAAGATGATATACAGGCCACAGAGGAATGGAGAGTGGTTGGGGAGGGGTGCAAAGGCATGGGAGTGGATTCCAAGTCACCATCACTATAGGTGGCACATGTTAACTCATCCATCTGGGTCTGTTGGTTGCACACCTGTCTTTACAGCTGGAGACAAGGGGATGGAATGGGGAGAAGAGAAGCAGCAAGGGGTGAAATTAGAAAGTAGGCAATGCTTGATTGTGGAGGCCTTCTAGCCTCCCTTTTAACCAAACCCTTCCTGAAGTCTGTCTTCTCTTCCTCCCATACTTGTTTCATCCCCATCTTTTCTTCTCTCTAGAGGCATTGCTCTCTCTTGTCCCATTGATTACGGTGTTTTAGTACCTTGTGAAGTTTTATAGTTATAAAGAGCAGCAGCCTAGACCCTCAAGTTTGTAAGTAGGGAACTGAGACCCAAAGGTGGACTGACTTTAATGCGTTGACCAGCTGGCCAGTGGCAGACCCACAACTGGGTCTTTTGACTTCAGATGATGCTTTTTCCATTACTCAAGGGTGAATTCATTCTTGTAAAGCCTTAGATATTAACATCACCCAGGACTCTTGGAGAACCAGATATAATAGATATATAAAAGGAAGAAAGTCTGAACAAGAAATTTCAGGTTCCAAATATAGGGAAGTAAGGAAGACACTACTGGACTAAAGGTTCCTCCAGTATCCTTCAAATTAATCTCTGTTTGCTGTTTCCTACTCTACCTACAGGGATTTTTTTTTTAAGGTGAGAAATCTGCCTGGTATAAAAGAGGGGCCATTCTTTCAGAAGCCCAATATGTATTGACACTTTGAGAGTTCTATGCCATTATAAAAGTTCCATGTTGCCAAATTCTACCATAATTAAATATGGCCAGATACTATTTTGTAATATTAAAGGGGATTTTCCCCTCCCATTCCTTATATACCTAGCCCCCATCATTTAGAGAAAGCATTTCATGCTTACTGCTCTAGGGAAGGGCTGACACAATAGAATGTAGTGAAAATAAAGAATCTATATCTCAAAGAGACTAAATAATGAGCGAGGGCAAAACTTCTAGCTACAACCTTGACAAAACCTCTGGAACTGGAAAGAGGAGAATTGAAGAGCAGAGAGGAAACCTTAGGAAATGACATTTCCCTTGGGCTCTCATCTACCATTTGTTTCCCTCTAGGGACAAAAAACATCCTGTAGATAAGTCTGGGCCTTTGTCAAGAGTAAGGAACCCTGATGTTTTACTGGTTAACTACTGTTGCAGACAAAGCACTCCAAATGAACATTTACTTAACTCACACATCTGTGGGTTGGCTGGGGGTGGGCTGATATTGATTACTTTTAGCTTGGTGGCTCTGCTGATCTCAGCTCGGGTTGTTCATATGTCTGAGTGTTGGCTGGAGATCTGATGATCTAGCCTGTACTCATCTGAGAAGCTTGAGTGTGCGCTATGTGTTTTCAGTCCTTCTCAGGCTAGTGATCCAGCAGAGGAACATGGGCCTGCTCTCCTCATGGCTGTAGCAGAAGTACAAGAGAGCAAGTGGAAACATGCAAAGCTGCTCAAGACCTATGCTTGGAGCTAGTGCACTATTCCTTTCATCTCATTTGATTAGTTAACCTATGCTTGGAGCTGGTGCACTATTCCTTTCATTTCATTTGATTAGTTAAAGCAAGACATGTAGCCAAATAGAAAGTCAAAGGACAGAGAAATATAATCTACACCTCTAGTGGGAGGACGTGTGAAGTCATATGGCAAAAGGTGTGAAATCATACAACTAAGCATACTCTCCTTTTCTGGGTAGAACCCAAGGAAGGGGCCAGACATCAGCGTATCATGGGATCAAATAGTTGTATAATTTGTCTAGAAGATAGCTGGGCTTTATCCAGCCTTGCAGTTTGCCTGTATCCCATGGGAATAGTCTCAAGACACTGGCCATGGGATAAATGTCACACAAAGAGACATACCTGACGGGGCCTTGAAATAGTTGTAACCTAGCAACAATGCCCTAGATTAAGGGCTGAGGATCACATGGAATGATGGGTGGTCACAGAGAAAACTCCCATGATTGTATGACAAAGACTTGTTGCCCTCTTGCTCCACAGCCTTGGCACCATGAAAATCTTCTAGAACCTAGAAATAATCT